>SKCR01054279.1:0-24784 GCA_019454045.1 Zanthoxylum bungeanum | reverse complement strand
GAAGGTAGTTAACTTATTGACACCTGCAACATAAACTGGTAATTGTATTTCCCCCATAGTCATTTTCTGTTCCCCACTAAAACCGATCAAAACTGTTGTCCGTCTACTGACATTATCCAACTCTGTTCCCATGTCGGATAGAGCACTGGCAAAAATTATGTTTGCTGAGGAGCCAGTGTCGATCAGCACACGTTTGACCATGAAATTAGCCACTTGCAGGGAAATGACCAAAGCATCATGGTGTGGATTCAAATCAAGTGAATCCCCGCTGTCTGGAAACTCGATTAGCAAACCTGTGGTGGTTCTCTCCACAGACATTAAAGTGTGAGACGCGTTGGTCGCCAGAGCCCTTGAATGTCTTTTTGCTGCCGAATAGGTTGCCCCACTTATTCCTGATCCTCCTGAAATCACATTAACAGTGTTATTAATAGGGGGCGGCTGAGTTGGATTATCCCCATGTCTGTCTCTTTCATCCCTACGAGTCAATGTAGCTTTCCCCTTGTCGGTAAGTAAATCTTTCAAAAATCCTTTATTCAATAATTCCAACACTTCCAGTCTCAATGCTACGCATTCGGCGGTCGTGTGACCGTAGTCCCTGTGGAACTCACACCACTTCTTAGTGTCTTTTTTTGACGAACTATCCCTGGATCGTGGAGGCCATTTTACCTCATTTCCAACTTCTTGAGTACCGAAACCAATTCTTCGGGAGAAATCGTGAAATTGTAGTCCGGAAGTCGAGGCTTGCTTGCAGGTAGATCCTCCCGATCTTTATACGGTCTTCGTCGTGTGTCCGAATTCCTGTTGTGTGGTCGCCATTCATCCCTATGTATGTTCCTTCTTTCAGCTGAGGAGGGGAAATCTGATCTGGGTCGTCTGAAAGTAGTATGCCTTCGGTCTACTCGTGAATTGGTTTCATCTACTTTTTTCTTATTCCTTTTATCATCTTCCCACCTGATCTCTACTTGAGCTCTTGCCATTACCTGGTCCATCGTGCAGCATCTGAATTTTGTCAATTTCTTATAAAGACAATTATCATAAAGAAGACCATTCCTGAATGCCTCGACCGCCGTGGGGTGATGGAGATCGGGAATGGTTATCCGTTCGCGGTTAAACCGGGCAACGTAGCTTCGTAGCGACTCTCCCTTCCTTTGTTGAATTGAGTTAAGGTCGTCTGTTGTCTTCTCCAGCTTGCACGAACTCGCAAAGTGTTGTACGAACTTGTCCGCCAATTCCTGATACGACTTAATAGATCTGCATGGGAGATTGATATAAACCATGTTAAAGCTGGCCCAGCCAGAGTTTCCCCAAAACACCTGCACATTCCTGCTTCCCATTGGCTCGGGGATAAGCCGGTTGACATCATTTTAAATTTATAGTGAATAACATGGTCGTCAGGATCTGTAGTCCCATCATATTGCTTCATTTCTGGTGGGCTGAATTTTCGCGGCAATTCAACTGCTACAATTGATTCGTCGAATGGTGTGTGTCTGAAATTGCCCCGGCCCTGCTTTTCCTAATCGGAAGTTTCACTCCTGGTAGTCTTGACAAAATTGCTTCTTTGAATTCCACCATCTCCCTCCTGATTGAATTGGCCATTAGATGGGTCTGATCCATAGGTAGAGTAGCTGGAGGCTGGTTGCTTTCTGGTTGGCCTGATATAGGGGGAACAATTGGATTGCTTTGGTTACCTCCACTGCTGGTCTGGCCTTGGAGGTGATTGTGGGTCGGATGACAGGTGATCCAGCCTTTGCCGTAAACTTTCATTCGAAATTCGCACCGTCGAATTTTCTTCTTCAAGAACTTTGAGTCGTTCTTGGAGTGTGGCTAGTTGTGTCGCCAATTGGTCCGGCATTTGTTCGTTGTTTGAGGCCATTCTTGATTGGTCTGATTGAATGCTTTACTTCTGCGCGATTCGATTGTCGAGCCCCACGGTGGGCGCCAAATTGTGGACGCGGATTTAGATCAAGGCCACAATCGAGATTTTCTTTCTGTAGGGCGCGATTGAATCCTGCAAAATAAATAAAGCGAATAAGGAGTGATCTGCCCACCGGTGTGGTGGGGACCGTGTGCACTTCGACGCTCAAGTTAGCCTATGTAGTGATGAAGTAAGATAAATATATTAAGGTCTGATATATACCTTAATCTAGGTTTATGGGCCGTGAGGGCGGTCAATCGTAGAAATGTCTAGATTTCGGTGTCTAATCTTTTTTCTTTCTTGTCTTTCCTTTCTTCTTTTATAGGCTTCTCCTCGTGAATCTGCCCGTTGGAATCGACTTTATTGAGGGTTTAATTCAGATATTTTATGATAGATAACTGAAGATCTCATCTTCTTCCCATAACTCTCGATCTTAATGGCTACATTTATGTGTCTGTTTCTTTTATATTAGCTTTGTAACTGGTGTCCGTTGATATGCATAACATCTTTAGGTATGGGCTCAATCGGTTGATGGGCTTTTGGCTTCGTCGTGAGATGTCGTTTTTGCCCTTGGGTCAATTTTGGCCCAAACAGTTGTCTGGTAGCATCCTTGGAAGCAACTTCTCTCCCCCTTATCTCTTGAATTCCCCACTTGTAGGAAACTTTAGAGTTTGATGATAGGTGGACGATACTGCCCTCATCTCATGAATCCATGGCCTCCCAATTATTAGATTGTAGGCTGAAGGACAATCCAGGACTAGGAAGGTTGTCATTTTGTTGATTCCCCCTGCGTAGACTGGAAGGCTAATTTCTCCCAAAGTAAATTTTTGTTCACCACTGAATCCAATCAATACAGTCGTCCTTTTGTTAACTTTCTCTAATTCAGCTCCCATGTCTGCCAAGGCTGTTGTAAAGATGATGTTGGCTGAGGATCCTGTATCTATCAGAACTCGTTTGATCATGAAATTTGCCACCTGTAGAGAGATTACTAAGGCGTCATGATGAGGGTTCATGCTACCAGAGTTGATGTCGTCTGGAAACTCCATTATTAGGTTTGTAAACATTTTTCTAAAGACGTCATGGAATGTTGAAGGCTTGACACAATCGTTCTGGAATGTCGTTTGGCTGCTGAATATGATACTCCACTAATCTCTGATCCTCCTGAAACGAAATTCACGGTGTTATCAATTGGTGGAGGTTGAATTGGTGCTTCCCCATGTCCATCCTTCTCGTTCCTCTGAGCTAAAGTAGCTTGCCCCTTCTCCGTAAGTAGATCCTTTAAAAACCCTTTGTTCAACAACTCAAGTACTTCCAACCTCAACGCCACACATTCAGCTGTGGTATGGCCGTAGTCTCGATGGAACTCACACCATTTGTTTGTGTCTTTATTTTTGAAACTTTCTCTGTTGCGTGGTGGCCACTTCACTTCATTTCCCATCTTTTTAAGTACCAAGACTAATTCTCCCGGAGATATAGAAAAATTGTAGTCTGGGAGTCTGGGTTTATCCATCTGAATTGTTTCCCGAGCTCTGTATGGTGGAGGTCTTTGATCAAAACCTTTTTGAAGGGGCTGATGTTCTTTCCTTGGGTGGTTCCATTTCTCCGAATGACGCTTAGGCATCATATTTGTAAATTCTTTATGTCGTTTGGTAGAATGGGCTGTTCTTTCGCTTTGCATGTTGGAGGAAATGTCTTTCCTTTTATTCCTTTTATCTTCTTCCTATCTGATCTCGACTTGGGCTCGAGCCATAACCTGGTCCATCGTGTAGCACCGGAACTTGGTCAGCTTTTTGTAGAGTCCACTTTCACAAAGTAACCCGTTCCTGAAAGCCTCCACAGCTGTTGGTTGATGAAGGTCTGGAATTGTTATTCTTTCTTTGTTAAATCGAGCAACATAGCTTCGCAATGATTCTCCCCTCCGTTGTAGGATGGCATTAAGATCATCAGTAGTTTTTTCAAGTTTGCAAGAGCTGGCGAAATGTTCAACAAATTTGTCTGCTAATTGTTGATAAGATTTGATGGATCTGTATGGTAGGTTGATGAACCATGTAAGAGCTGGACCACCCAAAGTTTCTCCAAATCCTCTGCACATTCCAGCTTCCCATTGATGAGGAGCTAAGCCTGTTGACATCATTTTGTATTTATAATGAATGACATGGTCGTCTGGGTCAGTGGATCCATCGTATAACTTCATGTCTGGTGGGCTGAACTTCCGTGGTAGCTCAACAGATGTTATTGCCTCAATGAAAGGGGTATCTGAAATGGTTCCAGCTCTACTCTTCTTCATTGGGAGTTTCACCCCTGGTAGACTGGACATAATAGCTTCTTTAAATTCTTTCATTTCCTTTCTCATTGTGATGACAATTTGCTGGGCTTGGTTGACCGGTGAACTTGGTAAGTTCCTCCGGTTCTCACCATTTGATGGAACGTCGTCTGTTGTTTCGTCAAATGCTCCTTGAAGGTTAGCTGGAGTGATCCGGTTGTTGTGTTGTTCTGATGTATTGTGAAGCTGTGTGGGTGATGAAAGTAGTTCCAACTGTTTTTGGAGGTTTATGTTGGAACTACGAAACGTAAAATTCTCTTCTTCCAAAGCTTTCAATCTGTCTTGTAGTATGGTCAATTGTGAGGCCACTGGATCAGGTGTTTGTTCATTGCTTGAAGTCATGATTGACTAAGCAGTGAGCGTTTGTAGGGTGGAAAGCCTTTGTCTGCAAATTATTGCTAGGGCCCCACGGTGGGCGCCAAATTGTGGACTCCGGAATTCGCCAAGGGTCCTCAATCAGAATTTGTAAGTTGGGCACTAGCAATCCTGCAAAAAACAAAGTAGAGTAGACGAGAGTAGGCTACCACCGGTGTGGTGGATACCGGGTATACTCCGACGCCCAAGTCAGTGGCATGAAATAAATTTGTAAAGTGGGAAAGCAAGGTTGAATATTACTTATACTTCCTTTGTTTGGCCGTGAGGGCTGTGTAATATATGAGGGGATCAAGGATTAAGAGCATGAAGTGTTAGGGTGAGAGAAATGAGACTTGAATGCTTACTTCCCGTATTCTTTTCATATTTATAGATAAAACATGATCTGAGGTTTGGTGGTAATGTTTTTGGAGTAAGTGAGGATTAGTGCTAGAGTTAGGTTAAGTGGAGTGGTGGGGATTAGTGCTAGAGTTAGGTTGAGTGGAGTGGTGGGGATTAGTGCTAGAGTTAGGTTAAGTGGAGTGCCATGCTTTATGATTTTAATTGTAATCAAATACATAATTCTTTGGGCTTTGGTTTCGGGCCTATAATGGGCTTAAGGTGAAAGACAGTTTTACCCTTAGACCAAATTTGGCTCTTACAACGTATTTAGCCAACCCCAGGCCACGGGTGCGTCCTCGACCCTTCACTGTACTGGACTTACTTGTGCTAGCAGAGAAATCACCAGGGCCAGTTGCCCTTGCTGATGTAGATGGAGTCGCGTTAGCCCGTTTGCGATTGCCCGGTGCCATCTGCAAAAACCCGTCGCATTAGCGTCATCAAATGCTAAAACCAAGTTTGACTATAAATATTTCGAACTAAATGCCATAAAGAAAGAATAAGAAATTTGTCTAATGGATAATAAGAGCAAGCCCCATGCATGCAGTACGCATCCATGAATGAACCAATTAAACCCTCGGCAGGGAAAATCCAATTTTCCCTTTCAATTCAATCAATGTTGCAACGACAAATCGCAAACGACGACACATCAACCAGCATCAATCTCTATGTTCTGCCCAGAACAGCAGCAAATTGTTGCTGTTCTGCCCAGAACAGAGATATTGATGCGGGTTGTCCATCATTTACAACAATCATCATCATTCATCATTCATCAACAATCATCATCATCATCATCATCATCATTCATCAACAATCATCATCATCATTCATCAACAATCATCATCATCATTCATCAACAATTATCATCATCATCATCAATGATTCCACTCTATGAACAATCATCATCATCATGCAAATTCATCATCATCATCATCATAAATCAACAAGCATCATCGTCATGCAAATTCATCATCATCAACAACAATTATATCATCAAATTTCATCATCATCATCGACAACCATCATCATCAAATTAAAATCAACAAGTGAGACTTACCTGTAAATTCGTTGAAGTAGAGTGGTTGAAGCCGAGAATGCAGAAGAAGAGAGTGAGAGGAGATGATTTGTTCGTTTGAGCCGAGGAAGAAGATGACACTGGTTTTAGGGATTTAAACGATATTTAGCGTCGAATTAATTTCATTTTAGCGTCGACTAATTCGACGCCAAAAAGTAGGCTGTTTATTAAAAATTAGGGTTATTTTTCCGGGAAATTTAATTTTTTTAGTTAGCGTCGATTATATATTCGACGCTAAATGTCTGACATTTAGCGTCGACTTTTGTTCGACGCTAAATGTCTGACATTTAGCGTCGACTTTTGTTCGACGCTAAATGTCTCCCATTTAGCGTCGAATATTGTTTTCGACGCTAAATGTCTACCATTAAAAATAATAATAACAAATATATGATAGTTATACTATTAATAATTACGATAATATTTCAACCATATCTAAAGAGTAATTAAACTCAACAACCATACATTATAATCCAGAAAATTATTAATAATTACGACAATATTTCAACCATATCTAAAGAGTAATTAAAATCAACAACCATACATTATATTCCAGAAAATTATTCATCAATCACAAATTACAATAACTTCATTAATCACTATTATCGTCGGTATTTGAGGATTCGTGACTGGAATCGAAGTCATCTTCAGTGTCAAATTGTTATTCACTTGCTACTTCAACGCTCACTTCAGAATGATGAATTATCTCAACGTCTATACTAGCTCGAGTTAATGTGATATTCTCAGGAACGGTGACAGTTGGTCCATAAAATATTTGTTCAGTAACTTCAAAATTGCCGGAGCCTTCTTCTGTTTCATCTGATATGTCAACTCTATCTTTCTCCTGCGTGTCCCAGATGGTCATATGTTGTAACTTTTCTACCACCATCCATCCAGTTCCTAACTTAGGATCAGATATGTATATCACTGAACGTGCTTGGGTACAAAAAATGTATGGATCATTCTTGTACCAAAAACGTTGAACATTAATTGACGTTAGATGATTACTAACTTGAATTCTCCTCTTTCTGGCATTTGTGTCAAACCACTTACAGTTGAATATCACAATATGTCGTATGGGTCAATATATCAACTCAATGACCGATTGCAATACGCCGTAGAAGTCAATTAGATCTGGGCCGTGTTCTCATTGGACTACAATTCCAGAATTTTGAGTCACATGAGTAACATCTCGTTGTTCGGTATGAAATCTAACTCCGATGACAATGCATCCACTGTACTCATAAGCCTGCTTTTGAGGCCCATAAGCCAAAGAAACCAACGAGGATTGCGAGTCCAATTGATCATTTTGCACTTGGTTGTTAATCTGACAATGAGAGAAATATATGTGTTAATATAACAAACTGAAATGTTTAATGTTAGGATAAAAATAAATATAAAATATTCTAACTTACAGTTGTCTCAAACCATTTAGGAAATTCTTTTTTGTGTGTTCCATCAACATTGTGGTCACCACCACATTGTAGCATTGTTAGATGTTGCCTACAATAAATTATCACGGTTAATGTATGACAAAAATACAGTAGTTATGCACCAGAAAAACTTACGTTAAATACGGTTGCACTTCATCACAATTACTCAATATAAACCAATGCGCACGTTGAACTTCCTGAAGGGTTAGTAATTTGACTCCTACTGCTCCAAATGGTCTGTAATTTTGACGGAACACTGTGATATCTTAGTTATTACTTTCAACTCCATCATAGTTTCGTGGCCGACGATTAAAATGAGTTTCAATATTCTGCATGTACATCGAACAAAATGTTATTGCTTCACTTATTATAACAGCTTCAGCTATTGACCCTTCAGGGCGTGCCTTGTTTTTCACATATTGTTTGTAATCTCCCAAAGCCCTGCAGATATGACAACAAGTTTGCATTAATACTAAATTTTATGCACATGAAAAAAGTTAAGAATTTTCTTATATAAAACTGTATATATATATATATATATTTATATAGTACCTCTCAATGGGATACATCCATCTGTAATGGACATGACCTACATTTCTAGCTTCAGCCGGTAAATGCACAGCCAGATGTACCATGACATCAAAAAAAATGGGTGGCAAAATTCGCTCCAGTAGACCCGGCCAAGGTTCCGGTTCGGAACCGGAACCGAACCGGTTGGAACCGGACGGTTCCGGTTCCATCCGGTTCCGGTTCCGGAACCTAACCGGTTCGGTTAGGGTTCCTCCCCTAGCCGAACCGGTGGAAGCGGTTTGTATATATATAATAATATATTTTTTAAATTTTTTATTAAGATTTTTATTTGTAATTTAGTGTAATTATGTAATGTAATTTAACTTAATTTGTAATTTACATAATTTTACTTGTAATTATGTAATTTTATTTGTAATTATTTTCAAAAATAATAATTTAATATAATTATTTGTAATTTGAGTTTTATTTTCAAAAAAGTAAAAAAAAAAAAAAAAAAAACCGAATGGAACCGGAACCGGAACTGAACGGTTTCGGTTCGGTTCCGGTTCCACACAAAGTGGAACCGGAACCGGAGGGTTCGGTTCCGGTTCGGAACCGAACCGAACCGCCGGCCCGGTCTACGCTCCAGCTTGCATAGGATTATCACGATTCCTCGCTCAAGGTCGTCAATAACAGATGTGCATAATGTTCTCTGACATAATTGTTTAAAAAAGCCACATAGATCAAGTACGACGTCGCATACATTCGGGGGGAGATAAGGTCGAATGCCAACAGGAAAGAGAATCTCGAGAAGCACATGACAATCATGACTCTTTAATCCCGTTATTGTATCATCTCTGACCCAACGCCTAATATTCGATGCATAATTATCAGAGAATTTAACCATTTTCAGCCAATCACAGAATGATTTTCTCTCCGATTGATTGAGCACATAACTAGCAGGAGGCTTAATAAGACCTCGAGAGGTGGCTTGTAAATGCAATTCACTGCGAATTCTAAAATCTTGTAGGTCCAATCTAGCATTTACAGTGTCTTTTGTCTTACCCGGAATATTGAATAATGTACCCACTAAACTCTCACAAATATTTTTTTCTATATGCATTACATCCAAATTATGTCGTAAACTTAGAGTCCCCCAATATTCTAACTCAAAGAAAATACTATTTTCTGTCCAATTCAACTTTTCAGGTAAGCGTTTTCGATTTTTATCTCTATTATTATGATGTTTACCTGGTGTGCTGTCTCTGAGATGTTGATGTTGGCAAAGTATGTCTAATCCAGACAATGGACTGGGCATACTCTGAGGTTCATGTTGATCGTTAAATAATTGACTCCTCCGCCAAAGATGACTCAACTCAAGAAATCTCACGTGCCCTGTGTATCCGATTTTATTCCGTAATCGTTGCGAATGTGTTTGACCCGCACAAACTGGACATGCCATGTATCCCTTAGTGCTCCATCAGGATAATGAACCATAAGCTGGAAAATCATTAATGGTCCATAATAATGCGGCATGCATCTGAAAAGACTGCTATGAAGCTGCATCATATGTATGCACACCCACATTCCACAATGTTTGTAACTCCTCGATCAATGGTCTCAAGTAAATATTTATATCTTTACCAGGTGAACGTGGACCAGGGATAAACAATGACATAAACATGAACATATCCTTCATACATTTCCATTGAGGTAAGTTATATGGAATGACAATAACGGGCCATATGCTATAAGAGTTGTACATATTCCCAAATGGGTTAAAACCATCAGAGGCAAGACCTAACCTGATATTACGGGGGTCATCAGCGAAACGAGGGTACATGTCATCAAATTCCTTCCATTCGGTTCCATCCGCAGGATGTCTAAGTATGCCCTCCGCACCGATCCTCTTTTCATGATGCCACATCATATCAGTCGCTGTGTGTCGTGACATGAACAATCTCTGCAGCCTGGGCGTTAAAGGAAAATATCGCAATATCTTTTGAGGCACTTTCTTCCCCATACCACGGACTTTGTACCGACTTTTACCACATATCGGACAATGTTAAAGTGATTCATACTCGGCACGAAATAATACACAATCAAACTTACAAGCATGAATGGATTCATACCCCATTCCCAGATCACGCAACATTTTCTTTGCCTCGTAGTACGACTTAGGCAATTCGCTTCCAACCGGTAACATTTGGGCCAGTAACTCTAACATCATATCGATACTTTTGTTGGTTATTCTGTTGATCACTTTAATGTGTAATAATTTCACAAAGAAATTCAAGATCAACATTCCAGCACCTTCAAATGGAATTTTTGTTGCCTCATCAAGTAGTTCACTAAATAAATTTTGATCATTTCCACTTAACACTGGCGTGTCACCACTAACACTATGACCAAGTTGTGGACCTTGTAAGTCATGCAAAATATCGGTGATCTCATCGTTTGCAGGTTGATTGTAACTACTGCTCCCTTCGCCGGAATCAATAAACCGTGACTGAGAATGATACTGCTCACCGTGATAAATCCATGTACGGTAAGTTGGTGATATTCCTGGCATGTATAAATGATTATGAACTTCATCTAACCACTTCCTTTTCCTATTCAAACAATTTGCACATGGACAACGAACACGACCTTCTGCATCAATGTGTTGCTTTGCGACTTCCATAAACTCATACACTCCATTACGATATTCAACACTCAATCTATCCAGAGAGCTCATCCAATTTCTATCCATTTCAGCAGAATACCTAAATATAATAATATAATTATTAGATATCATATTACAGTAATCAACATTACTAATTCATTAATACTTTATTTAAGCATATACTTATATATTATATATATATATATATATATATATATTTGGTTGATAAATTAAATAGTTTACAGAAAAATTCTATTTTGTTAATTAATATACTTACTCTACATATATGAATCATAAATCACTAACAAACAACATATAAACAACATATATAATCATAAAAATTGAAAATAATAAAGAAATATGAAAGAAGATTTACCTTATCGGAAATTGATTACAATTTTATTGAAAATTTTTAGGAGAGTTGTGAGGTTGTAGATGAGAAATTCTCAAATTTCAAAGGATGAAAATGAAGAGAATGAGAGAAAAAACAGAGGGGGAGAAGGGTTGGTGGCATTCTGTATTTTAATCTATCTTTAGCGTCGAAGATGATTATTCGACGCTAATTGTTGTATTTTTTTGCGTCGAAACAACAACCATAAATTTAGACGCTAAAGATTCAAGGATTGTCGGTGGAAACTTCATAAACCTTTAGCGACGCTATATAGTCGATGCTAAATGTCTAGTTTTTGGCGTCGACACAGATTTTTGACGCTAAAAGTTTAATATTTGGCGCCAAAAATTATTGCAATAGTGAAATTATTTAGCGTCGAATATTATTCGACGCTATAGTCATAATTTTAGCGTCGAAAACAGTTTTCGACGCCAAAAGTTGAATGTTTGGGGTCGAAATTTTTTTCCGTCGCTAAAAATATGACAATTAGCGTCGAAAATGATATTTGACGCTAAAAGTGATTTTTGGCGTCGAATATTATGTCGACGCTAAAATTTTTGGACGCTAAAAGCCATAATTCTTGTAGTGAATTTAACATGCATCAATCAATTAACATACTAAAAACCAAAACTTAAACCATGAATCTTAGAAAAAAAAAAACCTAGAGAAATTGAAGATGATAAAAAACAGGATCCAAATCAAGCTGTCTCTATCCTTAAGAACTTATGTGCTCTACGGATGTCTTGTGGCTAACGTTCTCCCATAATTTATTGGATACTTCTTGTAGAATGGACACTCATTTCACAATAACTTGAATAAGGAAAATGGAGGAAACTCTCTCTTTCAATATGACTCTCTAAACTATGAAATACTTATATGATTTACTGGATGCTCCAAATGCCTCTTAATTTATAGGCATAAAATAATGCATTTAAGGGCGTCATTTGGTTTAGGGTGTAATTCTCTTAAGAGCTATATCATTTCCTAATATCTTTAAAAACCTAAAGATGATTATTTTTAATTAGATGATATGTCATTTTATACTTGTTTATTTCCCACAAGACATTTCTAAATGACATATCTCTCCTACATCTATATATATATATATATATATTAAGAGATTTTCTTACACTTGATAATCAAATGCAGTGGCTCAAAACTTAAAAGAGTGTTTTTTTAGCTTTGCTTTACCGGAAAATTATGCTTTAATATCATTTATTGTCTCTAATAAAACTCTAAAGCATGCAGACGAGACAGTTAGCCACTTTATCAATAAATCGCTAATAAAACACATAGATATTATTAGCATTTAAATATAAAACTAAGTACTATATTTTCGTGTAACACATTTTTTTAGAACTATAAAACAAAGCACTGCTAAATATATATCTTCCTCGAAATTACAACAAAATCTAGAGCTTTGAATGTCTTACATATGACCAAGATACCAAATCAGAGAAAAAGATATCATTAATCAATTAAAAAAACAGCAAACAAAAATACAAAGCCAACACTAAGGCATGCACTTAGGGCTATAGGCAGTCGTTTTTGGACTCTTTGAAGTTTCTTGTTCACACTTCTGCATGTCAAGTCAATAAAAATTAAAGACCGCCTTCACACAAAAATATAAAACAGTTCCATAAAGGACTATTAATTAATTAATAAAAGCAAATATTTCAGAGTCTTTGCCTTGGATATATCAGTAATTCTAGACCAAATAATTTGTGGCCGATGTTCCATAACCGTTCATCATTCCACTCCATGATGATCCCAAATTACCCATGTAACCAGCATCTGAACAACCAGCTTGGTCTTGCCAGTTATCAAGGGATAATAGCTTGGCGTTTGGCTTCACATCGATTGCATTTTGATTTTCGTTTGCATGATCATATGGAAGCATAAGTCTCTGACAATTGTCAATGAAAGTGCCACCATTTCCATCTAGAGACATACCAAATGGAGAGCAAAGATTATGAACATTTGGTGTCGTTAGTCCATGATGATGACTCAAATTCCCTAGCCCTGCTCCAACCAAACTCATATCACCATTCCCCATAAAATCATAATTTCTAGAACTACCCACTATAGCTTCTAATTTGTTCTCCATGAAATCAATAGGCCTAGGGTTTTCAAGCATGGCATTATATTTATTATCCATGAAACTAGGGTTTGCAAGTGTGCCATGAGTCCCAAGTATGTTACCAAGGTGTGAAAATTGCATTTCTGGAAATGAAAGCTGGAGATCAGTAGGATTATGAGATGATGATCCTGGGTTTTGGTTAATGGACTGATCGTTTGATTTTTTAGAAGAAACTTTCTTATTTTTTCTGCAGCCACCACCAACTGGAATGTTCCTTAAGGTGCCACCTTTGGTCCAGTACCTTCTACAAGTCTTGCAAAAGTACCTTGGCTGAGAGAGGCTGTAATTGTTGTAGTAGCAAAATTTGGTGTGTGTTGAGTCACACCTGGGGCATTTTAGAGCCTGATCATGCGGTGGCCTTAGCCTTCTCTCCATCAAAGGCCTTGAGCAAGTTAGCATGTCACCAGATGGTGATGAAGGGTCCAAGCCAGACTCCTCGTGGATCGAACCCTGAAATAACAATGTGTCAGTGCCTGGGACATAGACATAATTCTTTTGTCTGTTCTTGGATGTCGCTTGACTTTTCAGACAGCAACTAGTAGAATGTCTGTATGGGAGAATGCTAGAAAATGCTAAACAGAACCAGAAAATTAAACTATTATTTATCCGGTTAAGCTTCCAAACTTGGTAATCAAGTAGCATTAATGAGCCATTGCCGAGAGATGCATTACCATTTGATCATTTCCTAAAGAAATATATATTATAGAAAAATGATTGAAACAATGAAAGACATGTACAAAAAATAAAATTGTCAATGCATGCCATGAATTAATTACCTGAAGCCAATCAGATGAATCCATGCAGACTTGTAGTGTAGTAAGACCCATCAAACAAAAGCCAACTACTAAGAAATTAGTAGAAACCCTTCTATTCGAAAACGCTCCGTTTCAATAAGTGCGAGTATCTTCGAGTGAGAGATAAATATTACAAGTTATAGTTGTGAGGAAGAAGAGAATTGTAAATCGTCTGGCTTGAGGGTGGAGGGATGGCATTAAATATATATATATAAGGAGGATAAATTAAAAAAAGGCAGCGTACAGTGTGTCCTCTGTATAGCGTAGTAGCTGATTACCTGCAGCTACGGTCCACACATCGTCGGTGGGCAAACATTCGTGGGCCCCCAAGGGTCGATATATCATATAATGTTATAACAACGGACCCTACAGCATACCTCAGCTTGACTATAACTCCGCCCGGTTAAATGAACGGACTCTGATTTGATCACAATCTAAGTCTTTGCATCAATTAATTACAGCCGTTGGATTGGGAAAGAGATACGTCAACGTCAGATATCACGGCGTAGTCGTCACAACTCCATGGGGTCCAGTTTTTTTATCTTTGACGTGACAGAAACTTAATAGAGGGGACAGGACAGAGTTAGTAAATGAAGAGAATAAAATTTTGGGGTTTCCGATAAAGAGAGAAAGCATAACGAAAGAGCACTCCACTCGCGGGCCATATTGAGTGGACCCCACTCGCTCTCCTCTTACAAGCAAAGGATAGATTCCCCTGCCACCCCCTTGTCACGTGCCTCCCCCCTCCCTACGAAGCTATTGCCTGTCTACTCCAATAATCGGCAATATTAATCTCAATCTTGTAATTTTTTGCCAAAGATTTTTGAAAAAATTTTGAACTCGCCAACTTTATGAAGAAATGAAACTAGGAAAAAAAAAAAGATAAATGATAAAGGTATTGAGAAAATGTTGTGAATTTATTGAATTTGAGATGCATTTAGCTAGAAAGCATTGTTCTTTCCATGTGATTCATCTACGTGTTGTTGTTTTTTTTTTTTTTTTTTAAATGCATAGCTCGAATAAATTTCTTTCTCCCAGCCAGGCTGCATGTTTCTTGGATTCAAAAACAAAGATAAGTTTAATTAGCTCGAATCAAATGTGGCATGAGATATCACGAGGGTGGATGCTTTAAGCTGATTGCGTGAAGAACACGCTGAATCGATAGGTCCCAAAGTACAAACTGTCAGGTGGATAAAGTGTTTTGTATTGTGCCCACGTTTCACCGTACAACTACAAGTTCCTTCCTTGTGATCAATCTCACTGCAATATATACTTAAATACTTCGTAGTCCATTTAGTAATGATCATCCCTATGATCGTCTCAATCATATGAATGATTCTTTTCATCAATTAAAATTCTTACCATGAAGCCAATTTCCATGCATGCATGTCGATCTGGCAACACAATTTGTCAAGTGTGAATGTCTTTTGAATCGTCGGCAAGCTTATTGTGACCGAAAAAACTCAAATCACCCCCACATTAATATTGTATATGTTGGAGGTGGACATACAAGTGTCAATGTCTGCCACTAATTTGAAATATTCAAATTCAAGACAAAATGAATGTGAATTCAAATTAGCTTGAACACGATCTATATGTATAAATATATATTTTTACTTCATGTACTCGCAACCATTTTTTCTTAACCTATCAGAAAAACTACTCCAAGTTAATTATACCCTTTGGTGTATAATGTAATGTCAATCTATTATTGGTGTGACAAAAAGAAATTCTCTCTTGTTCCTCTTATATTGAAATCACATGCATGCATGCATGCCACGCAGCTCAGTGACATTGCAGTCAGTAACTGTTACTCATGAGTCCTGATTAGCAGCATTACTTTCAAAATAAAAAAATGTACCTCTCATTCAAGTAACTTTCTTTCAGATGTGGAAAATCTTCAGGTTGAAGCTAAGCATTCTAATATTATTTACATATGAAACTGCTGCTTTTACTTTTGAGTTTTTCTCCCGTCAACATTAATTAAAAGTTCTCACACAAATTTTTCAAAAGTTATATTCTTCCCAATCAGTATAAACAGTAATACAGAATAACAACAACAAAAAACAAACTGTATCATAAATGCAGCATGTGTCGATCCATAAACATATACATTCTCCAGACTCCAATTTCAAAATTTAAATCATTGTTGCAATATGTAACCCTAAGTTCCAGAAACCAAAGGTTTTCAAACTGAGCTTCCCTCTGATGATCATCAGATTCTGTCTGATGTGGTCCTCTCTCCTCCTCATGATGATGGTCAAACAACCACACGCCTCGTAATGGGTGCAGTCAAACTTCTTATTCTTTGTGGCCATACAATGGACCCCACCATGATGATCAGTCACTTTGATTTTCATATATGATATATCCCTAAGCTTTTGCCCACATGTATGGCAATGATGCACCATTGATTATATATTAATTACTGCCCTGTCTAAGAAGAGTATGATTGCTTGAAAAAGTTTTGGATGATGATCCAATGGCCCCTTTAATTTGTCAATAACGAACAGCTTGGAAACTGTACTAAAGCTGGTGTGAACTGGTTAATAGATATTGTAAGATTACGTTAACAAATTAATTAATCCTCTAATGGCAAGTAATTATATTAGGTCACACTGATCAAAGACCAAATCCTGTATCGCATGCGCGACATACAACGATGACTGCGGCGCAGGGAGAATTATGAGATAAGCGAATCTGATGGGTCGGTGGACAGGATCTTGAACCCCCACCATATTTTAAGTTTTTGAACGTCTATTGCATTTGCTTTTCTCTATTTGTTTTCTACCTGATTCGGAGAAGAATGATTATAGTTTCAGTTATTTTGATCATTTGGGGTCCCATTAGTGCTTGTAGAAACCGACCATGGGTCCCCGGTATCTTTCACTTGCATCGTCATTTTTTGTCAGTGGAAAATATTTAACGTTTGTTTAGATGAGTAAATGAACTTCAAATATAAATATTACATAATTCTCAATTTTAAGTAAATTTTTAGGTTAATTTCGGTTCATGAATTTTAATATAGTATTAGAGCAATAAGTGGCCTCACACTATTTCTCCACATGATATTTATTAGTAATAGAACAATATGTACGTGAGGGGACATGTTGAAAAAAATATCACACATCAGTTGAGATAAATGAATATATAGGTGAGGAGACGTGTTGACGAAAGTATCTCAACTCTAAATATAATTTTTTAATTGAGTTAGACCCATAAATTCTAACAATCTGACTTTATATAAATTTGTTGGTCTAATTATACCAATCTAATAAATATTAATTCATTATCCATGTCATAAACAGATCAGTCATTTTGAATCACACAGCAAGATAATGCGTGTCCACTCGTCAATGATTTTGACTATATACAAATTTTTTATACCATATAAAATTAAATTTATGAGTTTAAAGATCAATATCAATTGTCTGTGAAATGTTTCTGTTGATGGTGTTTTTTGTGACAAGTACTTTGAACAGTTCAGTAAGGGCATAAATTAGATTTTTCCTTTTAGAAGGATAAGTGTTCATATGTTTTGGGTTATTCCTCGGCCAGAAAGAGAGTCCGGACACAGTTTTCCGGATCTGGCCGACCAGAGCACACAGTATGGTACAGATTCAGAGATCGACCACATCAGAGTAGAGGCCGACCACTTTAGATCGGAAGTTCGGTTTGGACCCACCTTGCCTTCTGGAACAAACAGATGAGTTCAGGTATTTCGGGTCAAGACGATATCAGTTTAGGAAGCTCGACAGATCATTTGGCCGACCTCTTGAAGACCGACAGAAAATCAGAGTGGTTGCAGTTTCCTTCAATATGTGTCATTTCTCAAAGACACTTTACAGGTTGTCATAATTATTGTTGCGTGTGGCAGTTGATAAAACAGAGTGATGTGAGAGACCGTCAGACGACAGGTTTACTTTCGGCGAAGACAGTCTTGGGGCAGAGCGCCCGTCAATCAGTCGGAGATCACGCGAGAATCGTCATAAAGTTGTAGGAACAATGTTACACTTTCTTAGTATATAAAGGGAGGGTAGTCTCATTTGTATAGGTTGAGTTTTTCTACATAGTAACTTGTAACACAAAAGAATACCACTTGTAACTTCTTTCAACTACTCAGTCGCGTTCTAGCCTGTCTCAAAACAGGTCGGCCGAGTCAGCTATTGGCAATAAAAACAACCCTCATCGTTTTGTGCCCGTTGACGTAGGTCGGATTCACTCCGTCGAACCACGTTAAAACTCCATTGTCAACTTGTGCGTTGTTTCATCTTTTACTAAATTTGCTTTTGGTCATCCCCAAACCAAACAAATTAAAAGTTGATGGAAGGTTGTCTCGGGGAGTTATTATTTTCATATTGATACACGTGCAACACATATATATAAAGAGAAGTAATAGATTTGTTGATATTTGATTGATTTAGGACGATATAAAAATAATAATGTACCTACCTTACAACGAATGAAGTGACGACAAAGACAAAGATGATTGATGTTTCGTCCTTTAATTGGTTACAACTTAATAATGTTGAACATGTAACACATGTGATTGCCCTTGGTGGCTTAACTTGATTTTGATTTTGCTTCTGAATCTTGCATTTCTATATTATATAAGTCCAATTAAGGATTATAGTTAATTTGGATAAGAATGTTAGACTTTGATTTGTTTTTTAATTATGTTTTAATTAGGGATCTAGATCGATAGCATTTATGGGTTAATTGAATTTCACGTGTGAATGAATGGAAATAATTAAGATATGCTTGATTGCTCCCAATGTGTTTATAGAATTTTCTGCTTTGGATGCAGTTTGAAATACTTCAAGAGGATTATTTTCGAATAATATTTTCGTTTTCATCCTATTGGATTATGTTTTAATTGAAATTGGAACAACTGTTAAGTTGAGTTTGTTAATTTTTTTATTGCTATGTTTAATGTTGCGATTATAAAAATGTTATGAACAAATTATGGTTCATAAATAGTGTTTTGAAATTTTGATTTATGGTATAAAAATAATTACGGTGCGCTTTTTAATATTTTGATGGTGGGAAAAATCTACAAATTTTAACTTTTGCAAAACTCAATTTTTAAAAGAAATCATGTAAACACAATTTATCATCAGTAACCAAACAATTAAAAATTATATTTTGATCCAGTTTTATCATCTTACCACATGTCAAATTACAATACCAAACATACATTATAACATTATGTCGCACGTGCATTAGTATAAATGAAATGTATAGATTCAATTACATATAATTTAATTCTTATTCAATAATTATCAATTATAATTTTTACAAAAACTCAATACATATATAACTCGGCCAAGCAACAAATTCAAGTCATTTAATTATAGATTATAATTTCAAATGACCTTATTCAATTTATTAGATAAAAATATATATGAATATTATCAATTGTATACTAAAAGATTATCACATTATAAAAAATATAAATTTCCTTTGACTTTATTCATTGGTCCATTAAAAAGTGTAAATTACAAGGTATTTTTGATCACGTGACAAATTTTTAGATATACAATTGATAATCTTTGTCAAGAGAGGTGGACGGATAATACAACTTACCCGATAGGTCACTAAACAAAATCAAAGAAATTGTTTATTCTTGATAATGATAATTTTTAGATATACAATATCCTCATAAAATATATAATTTTTACAAAATATTTATGTATTTTCATATTATGTGATAATAACTTCAGATAAAACATAAGGATATCGACACCTCAAGAAATGGAGCGATAGTTACCAAGCTCAATTAAAACTGTATATATGATGATTGACGATATAAAAAATGTGATTATATATAATAGTGATTTGTGTAATTTTGTCCATCAAATGAAATATTCCGAATTTAATTTGGCTTCAATTCAATTTTGTTATCTATCTTCTACAGTATCTTAAATATGTGATTTGCACAATAACCATGTAATACATCATTTTGTATCCCAAATTTATAAACGAAGCAGTATTATTATGTATAATTTGATATTATCATTAATTATTCACTGAGTAGTCATATTTCATCCCTAATTTTATCTCATTAACCCCCACTTTATCTTCTTATTCAAACTTATTTCCAAAACTGCTATTGTTTAAAAAATTAAAAAATAATTAGAAAATTGTTTTCTCTCTCTTTGTCCCTTAACCTCGTTCTTCTTGTTTTACAGCCTAAGGGTTGATGAAACACTTGAATGGCAAATATGACTACTAAGTGAATAATTAAAGGTAAATATGACTTTACACATATGTACATAATTCTTCATATGTGAGTCTGACAATTCTCACGTTTTAAAGAAGAATAAATTATAGAGAATTGAGGGTGAATGATAAGAGAATGATCATTGACTATCCATCCTTAAAAAAATACAAACCAATTTTTCATTAATTATCCAAAAAACTCCAAACCAAGCAAACCCGAAGAGCCTCAATGGCCATAACCCCTGGATACTTGATAAGTTTAGTAGTGTGTTTGTATGTCTTAAACTATTTTCTCTCTCAGATTCTCTTGGTCTGTAGGTGCCCAAGCAATCATATGGATCCCATAAATCAAAGGAACACTTGTCATGATTCTATATTGCAAACCGTTTGAACTCGATTATTTTAAGGGCTAAAGAGAGAGAGAAATTACATTATTATTTTTATTTTTTAATTAGGATATTTTGGAAATAACTTGGGATAAATGACTCTTTTAAATTGGATGATAGATCCACAACACAACCCACATAATTTGATTGGGAGCCTAAGGAGTCACATTATTGGCCCAATATTAATTTCCTTTAACCGGACTCGTAGTTACATGGGCTTGTAACCGATTCAACATTAAACTTTAATGTTTATTTCCGAAAAAAAAAACAAAAACAAAAACAAAAGAATAAAAAAATTGGGGGGTTTTGGGCCTTTTGGCTTTACCACACTCTGTAAAATTTCGCCATTCACAATCTACTTCCTGGTAAGATCTCCAGCCCAACCAATCCCAATATTTATATTCTCCATTTCTTAGCTGTTTTGATACTTTTAGTTCTTAATTTTAATCTCAATCTCTTTTATTATTAGTCTATTACTTTTGAAAAATTCGGGGTTATCCAAAGTTCTGACCCTATGCGGAATTTTAAACAATAAGCAGGACAAGTACTGTTACTGCTACTATGGAATAGAAACAGGCAATTACCAATTCAACCAACAACAATAAAATCCACAATATTAATCAATAATAGAAATTGCGGAAAAGTAAATCAATCACACAAAATTCAACACACTGATTTTGGTGACGAAGTGGAAAACTCTTCCGAGTAAAAAACCACTCCGGGTATAGGCTACCACTCGAATCCACTATATAGAGAAAAATTTACAGCCATGGTCAAGACCTATGGTGGCAATTCCACCGACTCAAGTACCTCAATACTGCAAGAACTCAAGGCAACTCCTCAAGCCCGCGACCCACGGTTTTCTTCAGAACCTCTGAAGTCTCTGAGTATATTATATCACCAATGACGCCGGAACTCCGACTACCAAACTTCCTCCTAAAGAACTCTAAAGGATTAGAGAATTTGGGTTAAGTTGTGTTGAAGGTTTATCAAAGAATGGATTTCACCATTAACAACAAAGACATAAGATTCAAAGAGTCTTCAAGGTGAAATCAAAGAGAGTTGAAAGCTTTGAGAGTATTTGGCTCAAGAGAAATATGCTTCAACTAATGAGAATGGCGGCTAAGTGTTATATTTATAGGTAGGGTGAAAAACTAGGGTTTTGCAGGCCAAAAACGCGTTCATATCGCAATCGCGTTCGAACGCTTACTATTTCTATGAAGACTCGTTAGAACGCCAATCGAACGCACAACGAACGTGAGCTCTCTGGAATGCTCCCGTTCGAACCCCACAAGAACGTGCCTCGAACGTTTGCTCTCTGGAATGCGCCTGTTCGAACCCAATAGAGAACGTGACACTAACGCCAACCGTTCGAACACTGTAACGAACGCACCACGAACGTATGTCTGATGCACAGCAGCCATAAACCAGTCCAATTGCACAAAGATCTTCAAGAAAGATTACAACTCAATTGAACTTGTTTTGTCACGGACACATGCCAATAAAAAAGGTGCTAACAACTTTGTTATATCTTGAGGCTCTGAATGAAAATGGGTTATAGAGATATATAGAGGATGTTGAATATTTAAGCTAATTGTCTCTCTGTACAATGCCTTTGATATTGAGTTTCTTGAGATGTAGAAATATAAATAATCGTACAATCAAGTTTTTGGGAATTTACATTTTTAAGAGACTTGTGCTTTTACTTAATGTACAGGGGGAGCTTTTAGAAGCTGAACATCAAATTATTTAGAAATTGCCCTTTTCTATCCAATGCTGTGAATTTGTTCACTGGTACACGAAACATGAAGCTGATTGCACTTGTCAGATCTAATCGCTCCAGTTTGTTTCTCCCTGGAATAACGGGGCCTTTGCAGTTTTGTTCATTCCAGCATGATTTTGTTACCAGAAATCCTGAAGATTTGCCAAAAAAGTTCAAATATCCAGCATTCTACGATCCATATGGCCCTAGACCCCCACCGTCTGATAAAGTTGTTCAACTTGCTGAATGCATTGCTTCCCTAACTCCAAAAGAACGCTTGCAAATGTCTTTTACACTCTCTGAGAAGCTAAAGCATCTAAAATTGCAGCCGATTTCAACAGAAGGTATGGACTTCGGTCCACAGGCAGGGGCAGCCGCTGGATCTGCGAAAGTTGAGGAAAAGAAGGAAAAGACAACCTTTGATGTTAAACTGGAGAAGTTTGAAACTGGCATAAAACTCAAGATCGTTAAAGAAGTCAAGACATATTTTGATTTGGGAAAGGAGGAGGCCAAAGAATTGGTTGAGAAGGCACCTGTTGTAATTAAACAAGGCCTCACCAAAGAGGAGGCATATAAGATAATAGAGAAGATAAAAGCTGTTGGTGGTGTTGCTGCTATGGTATGAAAATCTCCAGGTCAGTTGATTGTACCACCGACTGTTGGTTATATTTCAAGTGGTGGTTTCGTTTTTTTGGAAGAACGATGGATGATGGATGCTTGACCTATTTACATTAGGACTTTTGTTTTATAGATTAGATGAGACGGATATCAATTATTATCAAAGTTTTGATGGACATAATTAGATTTGAAATTCCGGCCAATGCAGATGCTGAATAATAAGGTTTCCTGTTGGTAATTTCGGAAGTTCTGGTTATTCCATGTTTGTTTTCAGATTTTGTATTTCTTGAATACCGTTTGTGGTTAGTGATAGGATCTTGGAGAAATTCTTTTGTTATGCAGGGGAAACCAATTAGCTATGAGATAGCTTACGCTAATTGATAGGATCTTGAAGCTACCACTGAAGCGTTCAAAAGGCTCATTGGGAAATCTAGGGTCTAGGCGAATTTAGGTGTTAATCCCAGAAAGATTTTGTGGAATGCCCCACTTGTAGGTTGGTATAAACTCAACGTGGATGCTTCAATTCATAGACACTCTAATACGGCAGGCCTAGGAGCTGTAGTTAGAGATGCGGAAGGAAATATATTGATGGTAGGCGTGAGGAATACCCAACTCCATCAAGATGTGGCTTTGCTCGAAGCGGAAGCCATGTTTTTTGGATTGCAATCTGCTGTAAGTGAAGCTTTTTTGCCTTTAATTGTGGAATCGGATTCATTACAGGTGACTAACCTACTGTTGAGGAAAGACAATAGTCTTTTGGAGATAGCATGGACAATTGAAGACATTTTTGATATTATGAGAAATTGTGAGAAAGTGATAGTGTCTCATACTTATAGGGAGGGCAATTCTTTGGCTCATTCTCTAGCAAGCACTGCTATTAATTTTTCTAATCCTGTAGTCTGGGTGGGAGATTATCCTACAGACATTCAATTATTATTATCC
Source organism: Zanthoxylum bungeanum (assembly GCA_019454045.1). Classification (NCBI taxonomy): domain Eukaryota; kingdom Viridiplantae; phylum Streptophyta; class Magnoliopsida; order Sapindales; family Rutaceae; genus Zanthoxylum; species Zanthoxylum bungeanum. The sequence continues at coordinate 861 of SKCR01054279.1, read as the reverse complement.
TGTTAATTTTCAATGAAAGTATATGCTTTCCTTTCAAAAAAAAAAAAAAAAAGACATACTAACAATAACTATTAAGAAGCGGGAAAAAGTAAAAGAAAACCCAACGGTACAAATGATGTAGCTCCATTGCTTATTCTCTCTCGGTACAATAAAAACTACATGGGTCAACGTCAACAGAGGACGATACAAAATAAGAGCTGATAAAGTCTCTACTGCAAGGGTCACTAGACCAATAAACAGCAACCTAAATGGAGAATCAACACCTTACAGTACACAACTTTTATTACGAAACGGAAGAACTAGGCATAGAACTGACTCTTTTGAGGAGGCCTTTAATCTCTTTCTCCAAATTGGCTTTCATCTCTCGAGAAAGATTATCTCCGGAGTTCTTTAGCATGGATGTCATCATCTCAAGATTCTGCCTTATGTAGTCAAGGGGAGGTGCCTCGCCAGGCTTTGCCAGGGTCTCAGGTCCTTCCACTGGCTGAAGCTTATAACTTACAAGGGTTTCGCCAAATGGGTTGTTTGTCTCTAAACCTTGAATTGCTTCTCCAGCATCTGCACTTCTCATGAAAACAACCTCCGCATTACTGGAATCATTCAACAACTGTGTTTCCGATTCCTTCAAGGGCCCAAACCTGGAAAATGTTGCAACCAAAACTTCTTTTGAAGGCATGGAAACTCCTGGGGCAAATGTCAAGATAAGAGCAGCCCCCAAAGATTCTCCGTTATTATTTGCTCCATCATAATTCCTAGTTATATCTAACATCCTGGAACGAAATTTATTACTTCGCTGCCCTGTACTAGCTTCTCCTTTCCTCCTCCTTTTCTTCCGCTCAGGTTTGACAAGAGGTGAAGCGC
>SKCR01054278.1:0-29965 GCA_019454045.1 Zanthoxylum bungeanum | reverse complement strand
CTGTCTTCACCATGAAGACCCATTTGCTACCAATAGGCACAATGCCTTCTGGTACATCAACCAGTGTCCAAATTTGGTTGTATACATGGAATCCATTTCGGACTTCATGGCACCTTGCCATAAAGTGGAGTCAATACCTTGTATCGCTACCTCATACGTAGCCGGTTTTATCCTCAAATGATTAATGTCTATATGAGGTGAGAACAGAAACCCATACCTCTAAGGTTGTTTTCTGACTCTCTCCAACCTACGCAGTTCTTGTGTATTAGAAGATTATGGAATAGTCTCATCCCTGATGAACTGTTCATGTTCTGTGAGGGGATCGATGCCAGGAACAGTATAACTTCGATTTTCATCGAGTTCTACTTTCTCCCACTTACCACTGCATTTAGGAATTCCTATAAGGAAAACCACATGGAGAGCAACAAATATTTTGTTCTCTTATGGGTTGTGGAAATAATATCCTTTGGTTTCCCTAGGATAACCTATAAATAGGCACTTATCCGATTTTGGTTCTAGTTTGGTACCATCCAAACGTTTAACATATGCCCAGCATCCCCAAATCTTCAGGAATGAGAAACCCGATTTATTTCTTGTCCATATTTCATATGGAGTCTATCCAATAGAATTTGATGGAACCTTATTCAAAATAAGTATTGCACTGATAAATGCGTATCCCATGAAGGAAATTGGTAGCTCAGTGCGACTCATCATTAACCTTACCATGTCCAACAAAGTTCGGTTTCTCCGTTCGGACACACCGTTCAATTGAGGTGTTCCGGGAGGAGTTCACTTTGAAAGAATACCATACTCTTTCAAGTAATCGAGAAACTCATTTCTCAAGTACTTTCCACCACGGTCCAACCGTGATGTTTTAATACTTTTACCGGTATGTTTTTCTACTTCATGTTGAAACTTTGAATATATCAAAAGTTTCCGACTTGTGTGTCATAAGATACACATAACCATAATGCGATGCAACATCCGTAAAGGTTACGAAGCATTCATATCTACCTCTAGCCTGGCTAGACATGGGCCCACATACGTCACTATGAACGAGGGGTAACAGTTCGGTTGCATGTACACCCTTACCACTAAAAGGTGTTTTAGGCACTTTGCCTAATAAACAAGATTCAAAGACATCATATGAATTAGGATCAAATCCGTCCAAGTATCCACTATTCAAAAGTGTGGATATACGAGTCTTGTTAATGTGTCCTATACGATAATGCCACAGATAAGTTTCATCTGTTTTACTCAATTTGAGCATTTTGTTTGTCATGTTATATGTTTGAGATTCGTTTATATTCAAAATATAAAGACCATTATTAACATCTGCTATACATATCAAAATGTCATCTTTATATACAAAACACCCAGTGTTCATGAATACAAAGGTATACCCGCATTGGGTTAAACTAGATCCAAAGATGATGTTCCTTAGTCAAACTAGGTACATAATAACAGTCACCTAATGTAATTACATGCCCCAATGGCAGATACAAATCATAGGTCTTAACGGCCAAAACAGCGACTCTTGTCCCGAATCCGACTTGCAGGTCGATCTCGCCTGAAGCCAGTCTTCTGCTAATCAGCAGATCCTGCACATCAGTATATATGTGAGTACCACATCCAGTATCAAAATCCAATTTTTGTAACTAGTAGTGGACATGTTTATAACAAACATACCTGAAGCCGAAGCCTTGCTCGTCTTCACTTCCTTCAACTCCGCCTTGTACTCACGGCAGTCACGCTTCCAGTGACCCTGTTTGCTACAATGTAGGTAGCCATCTTGGGATATGTCATTAGTCAGAAGACTTTGATGATTTGACCCTGCCCGTTTTCTTCATTTTCTTCACACCCCCAGAAGCCTTGGACCAAGCCTTGGCCTTCTGGGATATCGAAATAAGGTGCGCCTCGCGCTTCTTGCCCTTCAGAAGCTCTGGCTCTGCTTCTTTCAGCATCGCCATTAACTCTCCAAGAGTCTTATCTTTGTTCATCATAGTTATGATGAACCCACCCCTTAATTCAGGCAGAGACTGTAAGATCAAATCTATGGAAGTCTCGGCCTCGAAGGTTATGCCCAGCTGACCTAGCTGTTCGATGTCTGCAATCATCTATGACACATAGTGCTCGACAGATGTACCCTCTAATATACGCGAGCGAAAGAGCTTCTTTTGCAATTCGTACTTCTGAGATCTAAGGTTAGATCTGTGAAGATCCTTCAATTTCAACATCATACTATAAGGATCCAATCCTTTGTTCTGACGATGAAACTAAGGTGTCATTGCGGCAAGCATGACAGATTAAACACTAAGTTATCATCACGATGAGTCTTCCAAAGCTCATGCTCTACTATTTGCTCAACTCCGGGCTCAGCTTGAGAGGTTTCTCTATAACCATAGAGTAACTTCTCAGCTCCCAGGACTATTCTAAGATTCATTTCCCATTCTGGAAAATTGGAGCCGTTAAAGACATTATCGCCCATGATATGTCCTAACGCTAATCTTTCCAGCCATCTCGATTGCAATAGTCCAACTATCCAATCAATGATTTCTGGTACACTCAAAATGCAATGGTTACTTATTCCAACTATCCAACATATACCCAACTACAAGTGAGGAGTAGTTGTGAAAACAGTCCAACTATTCAATAAAAGCAATAATCGATATTAGCCAACTAATATATTTATAACTACGATAAATAAAATAAAAGAGCGCGTGTAAGTAAGTATTAAACGAAATTGTAAATTTAATATTGGCCTCCCACTATTTTTCGACGAACCTCTAACCCTGTATGGAGTACTCGAGAAACCAAGTGTCCTAGTGGGCTAGGATCCCGTTAAATAACACACAACCTTGACTTTGGCCAACAAGCTGTATGAAACTGAACTAGGTAGATCTCTAAGATTAATTGGATCCTATTCAATTCCTAGATCCAGTAGGTGGACCTCCAAGTCCAAGATATATATCCAATATATATTTCCTACCATTTTTCCTCTGAATCAACTAAGCCTTGGATATGGCTCAACAAGCTTAATGATTCCAGTTAATCGCGACCCATTGACAATGGGAAAGCTTCGTAATCCACGTCGATGTACAGAAGTGACCTTGACTTTGGCCAACAAATCACAACTGCCCAAGACATGCGATATGAAACAAAGCTTTCGTGGTTCAAACACATCCGCGATTGACAATGATCTTGACTTTGGCCAACAAACCAATGTCAATCTTGGATCTTGAGAGAGAACCACTCAATGGAAGGTAAACACTTAATATTAAAGTGAGGGTTTTTCACGTAAATTGGCAACCAATTTATTATCTTTGATTAGGTCTCATCATACACCCTTAAACATGCATTCTAAAAGCATAATGAGGCGTGATTAAAATAATAATGATATGCGGATGGATATATAATATAATTTGTTCCTAGAAACTCCCTCTCTTTCCTCTCTCCCGCTAGCACTTTACATACTTCTACCCAATTACATAATACATTAAAGAAACCTCATTTACATTGAGGGGAATTGGTGAGAAAAGAAATACAAAGAGATAAGGAGGTGAAAGGCTGGACGCGCAGGTCCAATTTAATAAATAAGTACCATACTTACAACAATTTCTAAAATTACCCCCACTCATCCAATATCCATCTGATATACATTATTCATACAAATACATCCAAGTATTCATACAAAGCATGTTGTCAATCAATCTAATCCAATTAATTAATCTTTGATTAATGACCATCCAATGTTCATACAACGATTTGATTTGCGCGAGTCCAACTCGTTTAGGAATAAATATTCAAAGTACGTATTCTTGAATTATATCGAACTATAATTTCAAATCCAATTTAAATTGTATTCAATACTAATTCATATTTAATTCCAAATTAAATAATTACACTTATAATAGTGCCTTTTAGACTTGGATTCCAAATCCAATCTAAATGGGTCTCAAAGGCCCAATTAGCATCCAATATTATTCAATTAAAGTCCAATGGGCTTTCAATTAATTCTTTAGGCATGGGCTTTGGCCATAATGGATCAAACCCAAAATGCCAAGGCCCAAATAGGAATCACCCTATGTCAAAAAAAATTTAGGCCCATTAGGCCCAATTAAATTATTTAAAGGCCCAAAAGTCATATTTGGACTTTATGGAAATGGTTTTAGGCCCAGTTGGATCCAATCCAATTATCCGAAACCATGCTTGACCCAACCAAGCCCATTAAGCCCAAATACAACAAATTAGCCCAATCCAATTTAAAGATTAAATTATTATTAACATAATATTCCAAATATCACATTAATTTAATTAAAGTGTAATTGCCATAATTAATTAATTAAAATAATATTTCCAAAATATAAATTAAACTAATTAATCATGCTTTAATCATCCAATTCATGTCCAACACAAATTGAACAAAATCAATCCATCACAACATGCTCAAGCTCACGGCAATACATGAAATTAACATCCAATTTTGATTTCAATCCAATTAAATCAACAATTAATATTCAATTTCATGCCAATTAACATATCCAATTGTCAAATTCAAAAAAATCACCATGAACTTGTCTAGGATGCATTCGGCCAAGTGGTGGGGAAAATAATCCAATCAATTTTTCTCAAATCCAATGATTCACAAATCCATTTATCATCATCCAACCACATCCAAACAACCAATTTAGAAATTTATAAGCTCCAAGCACAAAATCCCCAAATAAAGTATATAAACCCTAGAATCAAATCATGCTTAGATATGGCGCTCTGATACCATTGTTAGTGTCCTATACATGCCACATGATCTCTAAGTGTGATTATTGTGTGAATTTAACAAGTAAGTTGAGGAATACTTACATTGGTTGGTAGAGAATTTTTCCAAAAATTTCCTTGAATGTAGAAGCTCCAAGCTTTGAAAATGAGTTCCAAACTCTCGGGTGAGTTTCCCTATCACCTTGTTTGACTCCCTAAAGTGCTAGCTTTAATAAATTTTGGAGCAAAATTTGTCTATGGAGAAAGAAGGGCTCACGCCCAAAAGGAGAGAAAAAAAGAGTGATGATGAATAGTAACTTCAAAAAGTTGTGTTGTTGTGTTGAATAAATGCTTCATTAATAATGGCCAACTACTTCCATCAAATGTGTTGACATTTGATGTAAGTTGTGGGTCCCACCCATTTTAAATTTCAAATTTAGTTGGCTTACACAACAATAATGCCTAGCAAAATTATTACGAAAGTCGCTTACGAATTAATTCCAAATTAATTCGTTCGGTTGAATTAAAATCCAATTTTAATTCCGTATAGAAATCAAATTTCAATTAATATATCCAATATATTATTTTAGCCCAATTAAATAAATTAAATAGAAAAATCTAATTTAACTATTAAATTTATTTTACCGATTAATTCCAAATTAATCGCGTTCTCTCTTCTAGTCGAATTAATCCCAGATTAATTCTTGACGCAATTAATCTCATATTAATTTTCTCTCTGATAATTAATCCCAGATTAATTCTTGCTGTAATTAATCCCAAATTAATTTTGTTCGAGTCAAATGTCATCGGTGAATCTTTGGGAAGCGACCCAAGAGATCCATGGATATGTTGGCAGTAAATACGGTCATCGGACCATCCGACCATGTGCGTACCCGGTACCACGTTCTTACCGATTTACAAGACATGGTTGGCTTCTAGCAAAGCACCGTGCCTACCCAATTCTTCAGAAATATTCTTTAAAGGAATATATAAACTTTGTCAGGCGTAGTATACGTAGTATTGCGTATTACGATCCAGTATCGGATATCACATGCTAGGCCTAGGGTGGAATTGTGTCTGCCCCGTATGAAGCATATATCAGATCACTGGCAACCAGTCTCTATAATCGGATAATCATGACCTAGTCATATTATCCCGATGACTGCAGTACTTAAGAGTACCAGTTCTATATCCCTGCGTGATTATCATCTCCATATGACTGAAGTGATATTTACATCTTGACATCACACCCAATACACTACGATTCTCAGTATACCCAGAAGAGGCGTACACAAAACCCTGTTAAAGCCATGAACGACCAAAACCAAAGTATATTGATTGTCGCAAGTATTAGCGATGCAAGTCTCAGGTTAAGACCAAATACATATACCCTGATTCGGATTCCCATAGACACATAGTCATACTACCAATGGGATTTTGAGGGGTCTATCCAGAGCGAAGCTGTTTCCGTACCATCGGTAAACAGAACCTTCTATTACACTTGCATGAGTATCCAATACCCAAATATATGAGAACTATGACGTTACGCTTCCATAACACGCACAAGTGTAATACTAGCCTATTTCGCATTATCGATGTCCAGTCTCGATAATACTACTACTAGGGATATTTAATGATTAAACCTTTCGTGGATTAATACTGTCTCATATATTATTAATCCGGTACTAATCATATGGACTTTTATCATTTATATATCCAAGTAATCCAATTACAAAATGATAAAAGAGCATTTTCCTTTGTCACATAGTTAATTTGTACAAAGAACACCATGTATTTTACAAATAGTGATGTTATGGGTCATAATTGTCCAACACGTACCATATCTAATAGAGTACGATTTCTACACTCAGATACTCCATTGTGTTGAGGTGTTCCTGGTGGGCTATATTGGGCAAGAATTTCATTCTCCCTTAAATAACTTCTGAATTCTTTACTCATGTATTCACTAGCTCGATCTGATCTAAGGCACTTGATGAATTTACTGGTTTATTTTTCTACTTCGTTTCATAATATTTTGAACTTTTCAAATGTCTCCGACTTATGTTTCATTAGATAGACATATCCATATCTAGACTTGTCATCTGTGAAAGTCACAAAGTATGTTGAACCATCATGAGCGGCATGATTTAATGGACCACACACATCGCTATGTATTAGTTCCAGAAAATCTCCAGCATGGTGTCCAACACCAAGAAATGGGGCCTTTATCATCTTTACTTGGATACAGGACTCACAAATCATATAAGGATCTGAGGTAATATTTTCAATCAAATCATTCTTTACCAATTTGGATAGACGTCTAAATCATATGCCATAATTCAGTATTATTTAATTCAGATTTCCTATATATATTTTCCTCTACATTAAAGACATATCTACATGTTTCCAAAACATAGTGACCATTAGATAAAGAACATTCACATTTCAATAAATTATATTTATCATACAGACATAAAATTTCATCCTTAATGTTTATTTTATATCCCTCTTTATCTAATATTGGTAGTGATATTATTTGTATGATAAGTGAGAGAACATAATAACATTCATGCAAATTTAATTTACATCCATTGGGGAGATCTAAAACAACCGTTCATATGGTTTTGACATCTAATGTCTCGCCATTGCCAACTCTAAGCTGTATCTCTCATTTATCCAGCCTTCCTCTTACCCTCATTACCTGCAGGGAGTTGCAAATATGAGTAGGACTGCCATTGTCTAACACTCATTCACTATTTGCATCTAAGACTAATGAGATGTCAATAATTGGAAAAATACAAAGCGTACCTAAGGGTCATACTTTTTCTATTAGCTCTGGACAGTCCTTCTTCCAGTGTCCAGACTTCTTACAATGTAGACATTGATCACGAGCTATTTTCGGTTTTTCACCTTTGCGCTTATTGGAGTTCTTCTTTGATATATTCTTCTTCCCCATTTTGATTTTCTTTGACTTCCCAGAAGTCTTCGAAGAGCCAGCTCCACCATGGAGGTATAAAGTGGGGTTACCTTTTCTCATATCATGCTCCGTCGTACGTAACATGTTATGAAGTTCTTCATATCTGGCTTGCATTGAGTGCATATGGAAGTTTAATACAAAGCCATTATAAGATCCAGGCAAAGAAGACAGAATCAAATTACGGCCCAGCCTTTCATCAATCACAATGCCATGTCATTCCATGTATCGAATTCAGTCGATCATGTTCAAAATATGAATGCTGATAGCTCCTCCATCCTTGAGTTCAGCACGAAACAATTCCTTAGACCTTCGATAAAATTCGATCTCTTGATTTGCCTCGAACAACTCATTGAGTGTTTACATGATGCTCCAAGCATCCGGTACCTCTATGCACTGTCTCAGCAAATCCGGAACCATCGATCCCAAGATGTAGGATTTCACATTAAAATTATCATCCTTCCATATATTAAAAGTTTCTCGCTCTTCTGGAGTGAAGTCAGGATCGATTTCAATAGGCAGTGGATTGACAGTGACATAAGTCAACTTTTTCAAACTCCAAGACAATGCATATGTTCATTTCCCATTCGAAATAGTTCTCGGCTCATTTTAGCTTATTAGTATCCAAAAGTTTCATCAATGGATTAACGACAGCCATCTACAAGATAATATTTTAAACAATAGCATAACATTTTTATTTTAAAATAATAACACTAATTGATTATGGAAATTTAAATCTATTAGTGCTCTCCCACTACTTTACGTAATTATGTAATCTCCCTTAACGGAAAAATAGAAATTTGACTATCAAAATTTCATAGCGAGAAGTGGATCCCATAATATTTACTTCAGCCTCACACTATCGACGGTCTTGGCCTTTATAAACTAATTAGGTAGACCTCCAGGTCAATCACATTCATGTGACTCCTAATTTGGTCCTGAACCGTTTCTTATTCTCACACCATCGACGGTCTTGGATTAAGACGTATTCCAGGTGTATACTTGTCAATGTGCACTAATGAGTTTTGTAAGAACACCCTCACAATAATGACGGTATTGGGTGACTGTGTTAACTCATCACGCTACATCTAATGTTTTACCGAAGCTACCTAAGTTTCGAGCACTTATACCCTCACAATAACGACGGTCTTGGATATAAGTAGTAAGAGCTCATTCATCTTTGTATTGACAAGACAGACCATCCAATAATGCTCCAACATTACTAATACTATTACTTAAATAAAGTAATCACCTAACCACGAGAGATTTATGACAACCAAGTCACTAATTTAATTAGGTCAAAATTTTAATTTAAAACATGCAATACATATCCAATATGACTTATGCATAATTAAATTAAAATTACTATAACATAGATTCAAAAAAATGTGTTGTATGGTTAAACCTTGCTACTAATACTATTTTGTTGGGGCAGTTGTAGAACCGCTAGGGTCAGATCGGTGCCCCGCGCAGTAGAAATGGGTCTAACCTATGGATACCAAGTATGGGTGTAATTTTAAAAATATTTAATGAAATACTATATTCTATTACGAGTGTATAGGAAAAACTCGGGGCTGAATCGGAGTCCGGAAACTCATGAATGAACAAAAATGAAATTAACATGTGCGCACTATGCACGCACTGTGCGTGCCAAGCTATATATATATATTAATGTATTTCATTCGGCTCACTTTCCAGTGAGCTGAAGGAATTATGGTCTATTATCCTAATTTCTTCTGGTCTTCCCTAAACACTTCAAAAACACCCAAAATTAATTTTTAACAGCAAAACCAACATCAACACATGTTATAGAATAAAATTCAAGTTTTTCAAAATATCAAATATTTTTACAAAAACATAAATTTATTCTAAATACGTATTTGCGTAAATTTTGAATCTAATACACAAACCAACTTAGAATCCCAATAAGAAATGTCTCATGAACAATTATAGGTCACCCAAAGGTGGTCAAGTGATTCTAGAATGGTAGCCATAGCTCTAAGCTTTAATCTAGAGTTCCAAACTCTAATTTTATGTTTATGTCTAACATAAATATTTTGACCTAATAATAATCATATTGTGTTTATACTTGCAAAGCATCCTAACACAATTTATTAGCCTTATTTCAACATTAAATTATGTGATCATGCATCTAATACATAAAAGAACTTAACTTAAGAGAAGTTCAAACTTACCTAGCAAGCTTGATGCAAAGATCAAATTTTCTTCTCTTTGTTTAAATGGTAGGAGAACTTCCAAGTTTTGCAAGCTTCACTCCAAGATCCAATCTTGATTCGAATGTTAACAAGCTTCAATCCAAGATCCAATCTTGATTTCTCCTAGATGAACTGTTGTAAAGACCTCAGAAGCTTCTCTAAACACTTCTCTAACTTAGGCTAATTTCTCTAAGAATTTGCTTATACTTAGCTTTCACAAGCTTTTGCTTTTCTTAATTAAAACCTTTCTAAAGCTTGCTATTCATAGCAAAACTTAGGCAATTTTTAATTAATAAAAGCTGTAATCAACTTTTATGTGGGCTTAATCTAATTTGTCCAAATAAATATAATTAGGTGTGACTAATCTCCATTGTCTCCCACTTTGATTTAATCCAATTAAATCAATCCAAGGATTAGGAAATGGATTAGTTAAATGTTTGCCACTTTGATTTAATCCAATTAAATCAAGCCAAAACCACCTATTATTACATACTTATAATTACCATAATATCCTCAAACGGTAGAGATAATTATGATTTTACAATTAAGCCCTTGTGTAATTATTGAATTAATCCAATTAGGTCAAAGTAAATAATCAATGTTATCCAATAACACTTGATTATCTTAGTTGATAATTATAATATCGAATGTTATCTTTTATCAAAATTAATCGGCTACCCAAGTGCTCAACGAGTACACTTCATATTGGGACTCTCTAAGTTAAGACACGTTCATTATATAAACCTAGATAATATGTACGCAATTCGGCCACCTCCGAATTTGCTAAGAACACGAACGACCTTTCTGAACTATACAAGTCGAGGTCATCACATATGTTTAACAATCCATCTGTCATGGGCTATCCGATTTATGCTTAGGAAACATATAATACACCGTCAAGTTTCTGAGACGCACATCTCATGTGGAAATATCCACGATTCTTCATAACTGATGCGATTCACCCTAGGTGATCGACAATGGCCAAAGCTTTAAGAATCGTGACTTTAATCACATGGATACATAAACCCCTTATGGTACGTATACGGGCCGACAGATCATATCTTTCTTCGCACTTGATTACTGAGGGCATCGGTTTACACCCAACGAACATCTAGAGGCCAGACCATGAAAGGTTTCTGACATATATGGCATCAAAGTATGGAGGATCTAACGCAAAATCAATGTTATCTTATAGTCAAAGAATTACATATGCTACTCGACTTGAGGAGATTCCTATTGACGGTGGTGTGTACTTCCAACTATTAGGAATCACATGTGAGTCATTCAGTATTCGGTCCAACCAATACCCACACGTATATACGAGTTTCCAAAACTCATGGTACATCGGGTTAAACCATTGGAACTCTAATTCCACTATACGACACATGCTAGGAATTCGACCATATTCCAAAACCAATGACTATGAATATTCACTTTAAGAATAGTTTATAATTGTAATACTTATCCCAATGTCGGACCATCCTAGTGTCTAGTATTACTACAAGACTATTTTAAGGTCGATGTCATACTTAGCATATCTATACATCAATCTAATACGCATAATGACAATACCATTAATATGGTATGAAATGAAAATGTAGTTATTTTATTAATAAATAATAAAATGTACAATTCAGATTGGCATTCCAAGCACCAACTCTAACAGAAACTTACTGTGGATGGTTAAAGCAACCAAAGGGGATGCAGGCTTGGACTTGTACTCACCATGCTTGAAGGCAACACTCTTCAACAAAGCAGAGTAATAAGCATTAATCGCTGGTCTAACATTGGCGAATGACATTGGAGTCAAGATGATTGAGGTTCAATCATACTCTCAACTTATCGTCAATCAGCTCCAAGGGTCGTATCAAGCAGGGGATCCACATATGGCTTCATACTTGCAAAAGGTGAAGGAGCTCCAGGTGACATTCTAGGAGTTTGCAATTTCACAGGTTCCTAGAGTTGAGAACTCTCATACGAATGCCCTAGCCACTCTTGGTTCGACTATGCTAAGGGATAAGCCCCAATCTATTCCAAGTTTACTTGCAGTGGCCTTCCATCTGGAAAGAATAGACTAGAGATGTTGCCTTGGTTAGTCCGGTCAACTCTTGGATGAATCCGCTGGTGAAATATCTAAAAGATGGCACACTCCCACACGAACGATGCGAAGCTCGGAAAATTCAATGTCAAGCTGCGAGGTTCAATTTTTATGATGATTAGCTTCTGAAGAGATCATATTCCAGACCCTACCTCAAGTGCGTCATTCTCGAGGAAGCCCAATACGTGTTGGCCGAGTTGCACGAAGGAGAATGTATGAACCACTATGGAGGAATAAATTTGGCATATCGAGCCTACACAGTAGGGTATTATTGGCCTAGCATGTTATTCGACGCAGAAGACTTTACCTACATATGTGATAAATGTCAGAGGTTCGCCCCAGTCTCGTACTTGTCGCCAGAGAGACTCAATCTCATTCTATCTCCTCGGTCTTTCATGAAATAGGACATTGTAGGAAAACTTCCAACAGCCCTGGACCAACGAGTCTATATTCTTGCACTCACATCATCTGTCGATTTGAGCTACCCAGAGAGATAATGACTGATAATGGCTGATAATTCATCAGTCATCGCTTTCAAGACTTATGTAGAAATTGAGGGATCAAGCTCAGTTTATTGATTCCACGCTTCCCATAAGCTAACAGTCAAGTCAAGTCTTCCAATAATACCATTATCAGCACAATGAAGAAAGTACTGGAGAAATCCAAAGGGTCATAGGCAGACGAGCTCCTAGGTTTGTTGTGGCCTTAGCGAATGGTAGTTCGCTCATCGACTGGCGAGACAACCTCTCACTAGCATTTGGAGCTGAAACAGTCAAACCAGCGGTAGGAAGCATCTCATCCCCATGCTACTAGTGGCTCGATGAGGAATCCAATAGACAACTCATGAACCATAGTGTAGACAACAGAACCTGGGCGACGCTGTTCTAGACTCGCGGCCTAGTTGGGAAGTACGAAATAACATTGAGTCGCCACCCGGTGTGAACCGGGACAAAGATTTAAGGCCGCACTCACCCCTCGCAAGGGAAGACCTCAAACCGTTGGGTTCGGAATGGTCCCTTACTTATGTCACTTGTGATGATATGATTTGTGCAATGAATCAACCAAGTCTACTCAATAATCATGCTCAAGGATACTTAGATCTAATCATGCTTTCATTCAAATAACTCCACGCAATGTAACACAACGAGTATATTGAGCTATAAAATCAACATGTATAAATCATTATCCTAACACATCATAAACTAATAATATGCATAAGGAACAACCTAAATATGCTTTAACAAATAAATAACAACTAAATTATACCATGCTTTAAATAATAAACGAATAACCTAAAGACTATAACATGCTCAAATACAAATTTGGATGAGACGAGATATGTGTATCTTAAGTGGTACGTGGCATTGTATCCCGAGTGCAAACCATACTACCGTCCATTCGGAATCGGCTATGGAATTTATGTCCGGGTTTCCATCCGATATACCACAAAAGGGAACACATATCCCACTCATCCAACAATCACATCATGCCTCAAACGACTCTCATGCAATTATATATCAAAATAAATAAAACAAAAATAAAGAAGATAAGTAAAAAGGGTGCCCTCAGGTCTAACCTCTTTTGTTGTCTCACGAAAGGGCGTTACACGTCCGTTGGAAGGGTGAATGATCCGCAACTCTTTTGGTTCACTAATCCAACTTTTTCCTCGCTGTTTCGCTGTTTGGGGGCCGCTGTTTTCACTCCGTTTCGCTGCTGTTTTTGTTGTATTTTCGGGTCACTGTTTTTGGTAATTAGGGGACTGTTTTGAGGATTATTTGGACTGGTTTGGGGGCAGTTTTCAAAGGGTTTCGGGGGAAGTTTTCATTACTATTTATGGCAGGTTTTGGGGACTGATTTGGGCGTGCATAGAGGGGTTTTATGCGGCAGTTTGTGAGGCAATTCAGGGACGGTTTATGGTGTGGTATACGGAAGTTTGTGTGCAAGGGTTTTGCGGCAGTTTGGCTAGTGGCGTTTTGGTGCTTGAGGGGGGCTCTTGATGTAAAAGGGGCAAGGGGCGTTAGTTTGGTGTGGCTGGCTTATGTGTGTGTAGTGCTGAGTGTTTTCTTGTTGCGTGGATCAGCTATGTGTTTGTATGCGTGACCATGTATTGAATGTGAGAAGTTATGGCGTGGAGTGTGGCTGTTGAACATGAGGCAGTGTGGTGCTTATGCGCTGAAGTGTGAGTGGATGATGAAGCTACGTGGTTTGTGTGAGTGACGTGCTTTGCGTGAATTGTTTGAGTGGGCACTGGCTTTATTTAGTGGGTTGTGTCGGTCAGTGGGCAATGTGTGGGCTGATGAGGGCTAGGTGAGTGTGCGCTGTGGGCGTGGATTGAGCGTGAAGGTTGGCAGGTGGCGAGAGAGTTGGCTAGGGGAGGGGCAGTTAACGTGAGGCTTTGTGTGCAATTCGTGTGTGAAGGGCCAGGTGCGAGTGAATTTTAGGGTTGATTTCGTGAGAATGAGCCACCCCGGGTTTGAATTGTGTGGAGAAGGGTTATTTTTATAGGCAAAGGGGTGAGGACTTTCCTTATTTGAGAAGGAGAAGGATTGTGTATTGATGGGGAATATCTTTAATTAAAATGTGATAAGGGAAATCTTTTAATTAAGGGAAGTGATTTGATTTGTTCTTTTTAGTTAAGGATATGATTTATTTAATTTAGGAATGTGATTTAATTTAATTTAGGAATGTGTTTTATTTAAATTAGGAATTTAATTTAAAGTTCAATTTAATTGGTGAATGTGATTTAATTTAATTTAAGTTTAATTTAATTGGTTTTAATTGTTTAATTTGTGAGATGTGTTTTAAATATTTTAATTATTTAATTTGTGAGATGTTTTTAATGGGCTTGGTGTGTTTTAAAACAGAGGTCCAACAAGCGACCCGAAGCAAAACAAGCGAGTTAAATCTGACAAAATACTAATTTCCAACTTTACCCTTCCAAAGTCCGTTTCTCGCGGCTTTCACAACTAAAGAGGTAGTGTCTCCATACGAGACTCATCATCGGGCTGATATGCAAAAATGTAGTGCCTACAGCCCCCACTTTGATGGGACTTGTGTAATGTGTAACAGTGACAATCCTATCAAAGTACGTGCAATGCATTTTTACTTACCTGGCTCGCCAGCTGTCACCTGGTCTACCTGCTGTGCTGAGTTGATAGTGCTAAACCCCGTACCTAGGGCGTCGCGGTTGCGTCTCCGTACCTAGAGTGCCGCAGTGATGATGTTGGTTGTCTGGATGCTAACCCCGTACCTAGGGTGTCGCAGTGACGTCTCCGTACCTAGAGAGCCACAAATGTCTGAATAGTCCACATGCCGTACCTGGCGTGCTAACCCCGTACCTAGGGCGTCGCTGTGGTCTGAATGCTAACCCCGTACCTAGGGTGTCGCAGTGACGTCTCCGTACCTAGAGAGCCATAAAATGTCTGAATAGTCCACATGCCGTACCTGGTGTGCTAACCCCGTACCTAGGGCGTCGCTGTGGTCTGAATGCTAACCCCGTACCTAGGGTGTCGCAGTGGCGTCTCCGTACCTAGAGAGCCACAAAATGTCTGAATAGTCCACATGCCGTACCTGGCGTGCTAACCCCGTACCTAGGGCATCGCTGTGGTCTGAATGCTAACCCCGTACCTAGGGTGTCGCAGTGACGTCTCCATACCTAGAGTGCCACAAATGTCTGAATGCTAACCCCGTACCTAGGGTGTCGCAGTGATGCCTCCGTACCTAGAGTGCCACAAATGTCTGAATGCTAACCCCGTACCTAGGGTGTCGCGGTGACGTCTCCGTACCTAGAGAGCCACAAATGTCTGAGTGCTAACCCCGTACCTAGGGTGTTGCAGTGACGCCTCCGTACCTAGAGTGCCACAAATGTCTGAATGCTAACCCCATACCTAGGGTGTCGCGGTGACGTCTCCGTACCTAGAGAGCCACAAATGTCTGAGTGCTAACCCCGTACCTAGGGTGTCGCGGTGACATGTCCGTACCTAGAGAGCCACAAATGTCTGAGTGCTAACCCCGTACCTAGGGTGTCGCAGTGACGCCTTCGTACCTAGAGTGCCATAAATGTCTAAGTGCTAACCCCATACCTAGGGTGTCGCGGTGACGTCTCCGTACCTAGAGAGCCACAAATGTCTGAGTGCTAACCCCGTACCTAGGGTGTCGCAGTGACGCCTCCGTACCTAGAGTGCCACAAATGTCTGAGTGCTAACCCCGTACCTAGGGTGTCGCGGTGACGTCTCCGTACATAGAGAGCCACAAATGTCTGAGTGCTAACCCCGTACCTAGGGTGTTGCGGGGACGCCTCCGTACCTAGAGTGCCACAAATGACTGAATGCTAACCCCGTACCTAGGGTGTCGCGGTGACACCTCCGTACCTAGAGAGCCACAAATGTCTGAGTGCTAACCCCGTACCTAGGTTGTCGCAGCTGTGATATCTCCATACCCGGAGTGCCGTACCTGGCAAAACTAATCTGATATCTCCATACCCGGAGTGTCGTACTTGGAAAACTGATCTGATGTAATGTGGGCCTCGCCCCCAGAATGCCATACCCGGCAGAACTGATCTGATGTAATGTGGGCCTTCCCCCCAGAATGCCATATCCGGCAGAAACTGATCTGATGCTATGTGGGCCTCGCCCCCAGAATGCTATATCCGGTAGAAACTGATACTTATGCCAATGATGTGGGCCTCGCCCTCAGATGATGCTGAAGTGGGCCTCGACCCTGGGACGCATCCCCAAAACTGATATGGGCTTCGCCCCAAGCTGATACTAATGTATGGACCTCGGCCCTGAGACTCATCCCTACTGATACTGATGTGATGGTTAATTCCTGAACCGTGTTGTGAGGTGGTCCATTCCTGAACTGTGCTGAATGTGGGATTTATTCCCTGGGCTTCATTCCTGAAACTGGTGATAATGTGGGCCTCGACCCTGAGTTGATACTGATGTGGGCCTCGCCCCAAACTGATACTGATGTGGGCCTCGCCCCAAACTGATGTGGGCATCGCCCCAAGCTGATACTGTTGTGGGCCTCAACCCCGGGACTCATGTGGGCCTCAACCCCGGGACTCATCCCCAAACGAATACTGATATGGGCCTCGACCCCAAACTGAAACTGATGTGGGCCTCGCCCCCATACAGACACTGATGTGGGCCTCGCCCCAGACTGATACTGACGTGGGCCTCGCCCCAAAAATGATACTGATATGGGCCTCAACCCTGGGACTCATCCCCAAAACTACTACTCATATGTTGCTGATTCTGGTTGGCTTGTCTTTGCCGCTTTCTCTTTTTCTTCTTTGAAACCTGTGAATAAAAAACAAACACAAAAAAGAATGCAAAATATGTTACGTGTATGCATGCATGCATGAATGAATTTCCTATTCCGCTGGGTTAGGTCTTCCGCCAGTTCTCCAAGTGATTGCTCAGTCTTTTCTCTGCTCTCATGGCTCAATTTCTCGTTATTCTTCTTATTCACGGGGGTGGTAGACTGGTCTTCCCCAGTCTTTGGTTTACCTTTCTAGTCTCCGCTGTTTGTACTTGGTCAAGATGAACCACACCTTCCATATCATACTATATCATATGCTCCGAAATAGTCCCAACAGTTACACATATTATTGCCCTCAAAGAATGCTCAGTATTGAAACCAGAGAACCTTCAAAACATTTAACGCAACTCAAATCCAAGTCTTTGAATAAATGATCTAAGCCAGACTCAAAGTGTGTGTGTGCAAAGGTTCCTTTGCGGATTCATCCATAGGTAAGCTAACTCAATGATTTCGTTTCAAAAATCGGGAACGATGGGTCAAACCAACCTAGATATCTCAATTATGCCTGCGGTTGCTTTTCTGTGCTCAATGTGGTATGGTTTTCTTTCTCTTTTTCTCTTGTCTCTTTCTTTTCTCTTTTCATTTTGAACTTCTTTTTTCTTTTCTTTGTTTTTCTTTTTTCTTTCTCTTTTTTTTTTTCAACACACCTACCCTTTAAGGTAGAATTTCTCCTCATGGTGGTCTTAATACTCGCCCATGGGTAGCTTCACGCTTATTGGTTATAGGTGGTTTAATTCTTTTCTTTAGAGACTTTTCTTTCATTTTCAACCATACCACACATCATAACATAAGCAAATCAAGATAGACATCTAAGCAAACGGTCATTTACCGACCTACAATTTCTTCAACTAGTCACCTTGCCAACTACTCAGGTTTTCACCGCTAAGAACCTATAGTGAATTGCTTACGAGTCTATCATAGATCAATCACTCAAAGTATCAGATAAAAGTACATCGAGAGTTTATCGTTTCTAAGGTTTCTCCTTAAAGCAATCAATTTCATCATTGGACTTATGTCTAACTATCAAAGACTAAAAACAAACAATAATTTTTTTCTTTTTTTTTTTTTTTTCTTTTTTTTTTCTTTTTTTTTCCTCTTTTTTTTTTCTTTTTTTTTTTCAATTTTTTTTGGGCCCACCATGATCTTTCTATCATTGCAGTAAATTTTTATGTTCCTCGGTTTCCTTTTCCACGATATCCATGTTTGCTAAACTCTTTTTTGACAAGCCCTTCTTTTCTAACCCAACGGATATCTATGACGGCTTTTAAGACACGAGGGTTAACATGATGCATGTATGCATGAGATGCATGTGATGTATGAGACCTTATATGCATGGGGTTATCAAAAGCATAAAAGGTGGCCCCTATAGGTCATACAACTATGGTTCACATGTGGGTTTACGGGAGTGTGGACAAAGGCTCTCGTTTGACGAAGGATTACCCACAACTAGGACTCCCCACTCAAGGGTTCAAGCGACCAAGTGAGTGCACCTTTTTTATACCTCACGGTACGTGCCAATGAGTTACGGTGTGTGACTAACTGTCGAATGGATTTCCCGTTGTAGATTCCCCAGAGGGAGGGTGGAGCGAGGCTCTCTTAAGTACCCAAGCCCCTTAGGCTCTTATCGCTTGGTGTCAGGAATAAACAACGAGTCTTCCAAACTAGTCTGTCACAAAGAGCTACAAATAATGATTATCTCGGTGTCTTCACAGCTTTTCCTTATGAAAAGGTAGTGAGTGAAGGAAGACATCGAACCATTACCTAGCCTTAACAATGCCTTTGAATACACACCTTTCAACATACTATAGAAACGGTTAATTAAAGCACAAATCATAAACATCACAAGACATGATTTCGGGGCCGATTCAAAATGTCCCCAGTGGAGTCGCCAGACTGTAGACAACAGAACCTGGGCGACGCTGTTCTAGACTCGCGGCCTAGTTGGGAAGTACGAAATAACATGGAGTCGCCACTCGGTGTGAACAGGGACAAAGATTTAAGGCCGCACTCACCCCTCGTAAGGGAAGACCTCAAACCGTTGGGTTCGGAATGGTCCCTTACTTATGTCACTTGTGATGATATGATTTGTGCAATGAATCAACCAAGTCTACTCAATAATCATGCTCAAGGATACTTAGATCTAATCATGCTTTCATTCAAATAACTCCACGCAATGTAACACAACGAGTATATTGAGCTATAAAATCAACATGTATAAATCATTATCCTAACACATCATAACTAATAATATGCATAAGGAACAACCTAAATATGCTTTAACAAATAAATAACAACTAAATTATACCATGCTTTAAATAATAAACGAATAACCTAAAGACTATAACATGCTCAAATACAAATTTGGATGAGACGAGATATGTGTATCTTAAGTGGTACGTGGCATTGTATCCCGAGTGCAAACCATACTACCGTCCATTCGGAATCGGCTATGGAATTTATGTCCGGGTTTCCATCCGATATACCACAAAAGGGAACACATATCCCACTCATCCAACAATCACATCATGCCTCAAACGACTCTCATGCAATTATATATCAAAATAAATAAAACAAAAATAAAGAAGATAAGTAAAAAGGGTGCCCTCAGGTCTAACCTCTTTTGTTGTCTCACGAAAGGGCGTTACACGTCCGTTGGAAGGGTGAATGATCCGCAACTCTTTTGGTTCACTAATCCAACTTTTTCCTCGCTGTTTCGCTGTTGGGGGCCGCTGTTTTCACTCCGTTTCGCTGCTGTTTTTGTTGTATTTTCGGGTCACTGTTTTTGGTAATTAGGGGACTGTTTTGAGGATTATTTGGACTGGTTTGGGGGCAGTTTTCAAAAGGTTTCGGGGGAAGTTTTCATTACTATTTATGGCAGGTTTTGGGGACTGATTTGGGCGTGCATAGAGGGGTTTTATGCGGCAGTTTGTGAGGCAATTCAGGGACGGTTTATGGTGTGGTATACGGAAGTTTGTGTGCAAGGGTTTTGCGGCAGTTTGGCTAGTGGCGTTTTGGTGCGTGAGGGGGGCTCTTGATGTAAAAGGGGCAATGGGCGTTAGTTTGGTGTGGCTGGCTTATGTGTGTGTAGTGCTGAGTGTTTTCTTGTTGCGTGGATCAGCTATGTGTTTGTATGCTTGACCATGTGTTGAATGTGAGAAGTTATGGCGTGGAGTGTGGCTGTTGAACATGAGGCAGTGTGCTGCTTATGCGCTGAAGTGTGAGTGGATGATGAAGCTACGTGGTTTGTGTGAGTGACGTGCTTTGCGTGAATTGTTTGAGTGGGCACTGGCTTTATTTAGTGGGTTGTGTCGGTCAGTGGGCAATGTGTGGGCTGATGAGGGCTAGGTGAGTGTGCGCTGTGGGCGTGGATTGAGCGTGAAGGTTGGCAGGTGGCGAGAGAGTTGGCTAGGGGAGGGGCAGTTAACGTGAGGCTTTGTGTGCAATTCGTGTGTGAAGGGCCAGGTGCGAGTGAATTTTAGGGTTGATTTCGTGAGAATGAGCCACCCCGGGTTTGAATTGTGGGAGAAGGAAGGGTTTTTTTATAGGCAAAGGGGTGAGGACTCTCCTTATTTGAGAAGGAGAAGGATTGTGTATTGATGGGGAATATCCTTAATTAAAATGTGATAAGGGAAATCTTTTAATTAAGGGAAGTGATTTGATTTGTTCTTTTTAGTTAAGGATATGATTTATTTAATTTAGGAAGGTGATTTAATTTAATTTAGGAATGTTTTTTATTTAAATTAGGAGTTGCAACGCCCAACATGTGAATGCTCGGTGTCATGACGCACAAGAGTGAGCTTCGCGATGCCCGAAGCTCTGAGAGGTAAGTGTCGCGACGCTGGAGATCGGATTTGTGACGCTGCCCTGTGTAAAATATTGGCAGTGAGTAAATTTGCCTTGAATTCAATCCAAAACACTTTCAATTTTCTCCAAACACTTCAATACACTTAAAATCCAATTTTAACATCAAAACCAATATCAACACATGTATACAACAAACATACATGTATTATAAATACATATATGCATTTCTTTAAATCAAAACATAAACCAAAATAGAACCCCACAATAAAGTGACTCATGAATAATTTTAGGTCACTCAAAGTGGTCAAGTGATTCTAAAGTGGTAGCCATAACTCCAAGCTATCATCTGGAGTTCAAAATTATAATTTTATGTTCCATGTCCAACATGAACATTTTGACCCAATTACAAGCATATTGTGTTTATACTTCCAAAGCATCCATACACAATTCATTAGCCTAATTTCAACATCAAGTTTTGTTATTATGTATTCAATACATAATACACCAATATATGTTTCATTAATGATAACAAGTCACTAATGAAAACATAACTTTAGAGAAGATCAAACTTACATAGCAAACTTGATTCCAAGATCCAATCTTTTTCTCCTTGTTGAAATGTTGTAGAGAACTTCCAAAGGTAGCAAGCTTGATTTGAAGATCCAATCTTATTCTCCTTGTTATCGTAGAGAACTTCCAAAGCTTCTCCCATAAAAAATTTACTTAAGCTAATATTTTTTTCTTCGGCTTAATGCTTGCTTTAGCTTACTTTGTCTTGATTAAAAACTTGCTCAAGCTTGCTTTTTATAGCAAAACTTATGCAATTTTTAATTAATAAAAGTTCTAATCAACTTTTATATGAGCTTAATCCAATTTATCCAAATATTTATAATTATGTGTGACTAATCACCTTTGTCTACCACTTTGATTTAACCCAATTAAATCAAGACAAGTTTAATTAATGGATTAGTTGAATATTTACCACTTTGATTTAATCCAATTAAATCAAGCCAAATACACCTATTATTATATATTTATAATTACCAAATATCCTCCAATGGTAGAGATATTTATGAAATTACAAAAAAGCACTTTGTGATTTTGGATTAATCAAATTAATCCAATTGGATCAAAGTAAATAATTAATGTCATTCAATAACACTTAATTATTTTAGTTGATAATTATAATATCAAAAATTAATTATTATAAGAAATTATCGACTACCCAAGTGCTCATCGAGTACACTTCATACTGTAGGACTCTCAAAGTCCAGACATATTTATCATATAAGTCTAGCTTATATGTACGTAATTCGGCCACTGACCGGCGTAAACACACACGTATAACGCAAGCGCACGTATCGTTAAAGTAGTATAAAAAGTATCGATCCCACGAGGACTTAATATCTAAACTATTAATTTTATGAGGTCAAATGATTACTACTTTCTAACAGGTTGTTTGATTGATTTGAAATGGTGACGATTCTAAATTTAAAGACAAGTAAATAAAATTATTCGAAAGTAGGTTTTAAGAAAATTCAATATTAAAACTATCTAGGGTTGTGATTTCTTCCAATATCATTTAAAAGATGAACTGGTTATTTTATAGTTGGGTAATATATTGATTTATTAACCTGGAACACTAAATTATGTGTAAGCCTCTGTCGATGGTCAGGCACAAATACCCAGTTTAACCCAATTGAACCATATGTCTATGTCAACCAAATTATCTGGATTCATTCAGTTTAAGTTCCAATTATTGCTACCCCCGCCCGACAGGTATATGTCTATCCTGTAAGGAATCTATTAAAGGGTTATCTATCCTCAAGGAAGATCGTGGGCTATTGAGTCTAAGGCTGAAACTAAAATCCCTATGTCTAGTTCATTTTAGATTTACCATATCAATTTTATTAATGGCCAGTTAATGAAAAAGCATTAAGATTAAAACTCAATAAATAAATCTTTATAATACCCAAACTATAATCTAACCCCTTATAAACCGGTGATATTAAAAATCATCACAACCCCAGATAACTAATTTAATTACAACACATAACTAGGGCTAGTAAAAACTTGAAAATAAATGACATAAAGTAAAAATGCGGTAAAGTAAATACTGAAAAGTAAATTACAATAAAATAAAATGCTAAGGTAAAAGGAATTACTTTTACTACTACTAATTTAGATATCTCCCATAATATAATATATAACTTGTGATAACATTACCAACCAGCCATATAGGCGGTATCCTGATTAAGTCAAATTAAATCCAACCAGCCATTAAGGCGGTAAAACGATTTGTCCATGAACCTGCCATATAGGTGGTAAGAAAGTTTAATTACCAACCGACCAATCTGGCGATATCCTTGATTAGTCAGGTTAAAACCAGATTAAAATGAATTACCAACCGACCAATCTGGCGGTATCCTTTTTAAGTCAATATTTTAAATAGTGAATATATTATATTAAGGAAGATTAATCTAAATAGCAATAGTAAAATCTATCGAAAGTAGGTTTTAAGAAAATTCAATATTAAAACTATCTAGGGTTGTGATTTCTTCCAATATCATTTAAAAGATGAAGTGGTTATTTTATAGTTGGGTAATATATTGATTTATTAACCTGAACACTAAATTATGTGTAAGCCTCTGTCGATGGTCAGACACAAATACCCAGTTTAACCCAATTGAATCATATGTCTATGTCAACCAAATTATCTGGATTCATTAAGTTTAAGTTCTAATTATGGCTACCCCCGCCCGACAGGTATATGTCTATCCTGTAAGGAAATCTATTAAAGGGTTATCTATCCTCAAGGAAGATCGTGGGCTATTGAGTCTAAGGCTGAAACCTAAAATCCCTATGTCTAGTTCATTTTAGATTTACCATATCAATTTTATTAATGGCCAGTTAATGAAAAAGCATTAAGATTAAAACTCAATAAATAAATCTTTATAATACCCAAACTATAATCTAACCCCTTATAAACCGGTGATATTAAAAGTCATCACAACCCCAGATAACTAATTTAGTTACAACACATAACTAGGGCTAGTAAAAACTTGAAAATAAAAGACATAAAGTAAAAATGCAGTAAAGTAAATACTGAAAAGTAAATTACAATAAAATAAAATGCTAAGGTAAAAGGAATTACTTTTACTACTACTAATGTAGATATCTCCCATAATATAATATATAAACTTGTGATAACATTACCAACCAGCCATATAGGCGGTATCCTGATTAAGTCAAATTAAGTCCAACCAGCCATTAAGGCGGTAAAAAGATTTGTCCATGAACCTGCCATATAGGTGGTAAGAAAGTTTAATTACCAACCGACCAATCTGGCGGTATCCTTGATTAGTCAGGTTAAAACCAGATTAAAATGAATTACCAACCGACCAATCTGGCGGTATCCTTTTTAAGTCAATATTTTAAATAGTAAATATATTATATTAAGGGAGATTAATCTAAATAGCAATAGTAAAAGAATTACCTTTCACCCTAGCTGGGGAAGTTACCTCCTCATGGTGAATAGTAAAAACTGTAAAAAGTAAAAAAAGTAAATTACTATTATTATAAAACGTAATTAAAATTAATTACAAAACTAAAAACTAAAAACTAAAAGAAAGTAGAGAGAGAAACTCTCTCTTTACATCAAAGAGATGAGAGAGAGTGGTATAACTGAAACTGGAATTTCGCGCTCTATTTATAGGGGTCAGTAGGGGTCCGGCGTCACGACACCCAGCTCGCGTCGCTACGCGAGTTTTGTCGACGTGGTACGCTCTGGTTCGTCGGTTGAAGATTCTGGATAAGGTGATAAGGTGACACGTGGCAATGTGGTTGGGGCTCAATTATTGTGACACGTGGAGGCTTCTGATTGGTCGGCTAGATTCTTATCCGCCACGTGTCAGATAGGGATAAGAGAGCCAATAATTGATGCTGACATTGCGACACATGGTAATTTGACTGTCGGCACCATAGAATCGCGACACGTGGCACACTGTGATTGGTTGATGATGACGTGGCAGTGAGGTGGCATGTTGACTCGGTCAACCTGGTGATGTGGACGATGACGTGGCAATGACATGGAGTGACATGTGGCGACACATGGCGATGGTGACTGTCGGCACTGTAGGATGATGACACGTGGCACGGTGCATGTTAGCAGATCGGCTGTGATGGTGACACTTGTCACGGCGCACGTTAGCAAAGTCAAACTTTTCTCAGATTCTGACTTGTGGACCCGGCGCACGTTAGGCGTCGCGACGCGCCAAAATAACTAAAATGCCCTTTTTGCCATTTTCACTGTTTTGCTCCAAATTACCTCCAGAATGTCCTGAAACTTTATTTATCTACAAAATAACACAAAACACATCAAAATATTCACAAAACTCACACATCAAAATATTCACAAAACTCAAGAAACTATACAAAATATTAAGTTAAATGAGTGGGAAATAGTGATAGATTTACCACTCATCACACCCCCAAACCTAACATTTTGCTAGTCCTCGAGCAAAACACAAAATAAAATAACATAATAAAATTTAACTAAGCCACTTTCGTAGGGATCACGGTTGCATTTAGCATATGCAACAAGCCTTTAAACCCCTAGGTGTCCCTAGTGGACGAGTTGTAGTCTCGTGATGGTTTACAGCAATGATACCCACAAACATTTTACAAAAGTAAAAAGAAAGTAAAACTATTGCACACAAAAGTAAAAAGACAAGCGAAAAGAGAATAAAGAAGTTAGTGACTAATCAGGTGAAACTTCTACTCCAAGTTACTAGTTGTTTTGTTTCTTTCTAAATTACTGAATAAGTAAATTTTCCGATCATTTTTACCATTCTTCATATACACAGCCAACATGATATTAAATATCTCATTTTTGCCCACAACAGTCATAAGTGCAGTTGATAAGAGAGTAATATTTTTGTCCTAAAATTCTATCAGATTTCACACCTTTTTGTAGCAATGGAATAATTTTTTTTTTGGATTTTTCTGATTTTTTCTTTGATTTTTTTTATTTATATACAATATCTTCCATCTATGTAACGAGTGTTGGGTCGGTGGCTCCCAAACCAGTTGGCTTTAGGGCACCAGGTGTTAAGACACCCCTAATGACTTAATTACTCAGACTTCATATATATATATATATATTTGCAGCATCTTTGATCCATGTAGCGAGTGTTGAGCCAGTGATTCCCAAACCAGTTGGTTTTAGGGCACTAGGTGTTAAAACACCCTTACAGACTTAATAACTCGGATCTCATACTTTTTTTTTACTCCATTGCATTTTGAGATGCTTCCTCCAATTAAACTAGAGCACTGAATATTACAAACTTTTCAATTTTAACTCATGTTCGTATGTTACTATGCATGTTGATAATACCTGTCAACTGAGTATATGAAAATCCATTTTAGTCCATTTTATGGAGAATTTACAAATTAAATAATTTAAAAGGGAATAAATAAAAATTAACTTATTTCGAAAATAGGCTTGAGATACGTCTCAGGAGTGGAAACTCCTTACTCAGCTATCTCTTACCAATTTCACATTTTTAGTCAAAATAAAAACAAAAACGCAAAATATTTGTGTAATTTTTGAAAATTTTTCAATTTTTTTTTTCGAAAAATTTTGAACTAAAAATAGAAACAACACACAGCTAAAAAGAAGATACTAATTAATTCCCTCCCCCAAACCTAAATGTGACATTGTCCCCAATGTCTTAAACAGTAGAAGAAGAGTTTAGAAGATAGTACTAGGTTAGCTGAAACTCTACACGAAAAAATAAAGGTTAAGATCCAGATTAACACGACGCCTCTTACCACGATCGTCCTCGGACCAATTTATCTTTGAAAGGATAGGGTCAACTTGTGGTTCATAGGCTAAGAGTTGGTCAATTAGATCCGGAGCAATTCTGGCAGTAAAGAGTAGTTCTTTCAAAGGTTTTGACACGAACCCATTTCTCCGAGCATCATCAAGAAACACACAAAGAAAATCATAAAATCCATCAACGTTAAACAGCCCAATTGGTTTCTGGTGTATGTTCAGGTTCGCCCAAGATAGTACTATAAAAATTTCCTCCAAGGTGCCCAAGCCACCTGGCAAAGCAATAAAAGCATCAGCACGGTTAATCATTTCTACCAGTCGTTCAGACATACCTGGCACGATCAGTTCCTCTCCGTTTGATGAACCAATAAGATTTGCCTCCATTGTTGCTGGAATTCATGTGGTGGATAGTTCTGCTGTTTGCCTGAATTTTTGCTCCATGAAAAATTGGGATGATTCCTCCACCCTGGGTTGTAGGTGTTGGAATATGGATTGTTCCACTATCTGTTGAAATTATTGACATAATTCACCGTATCTTCAAGTTGGTTCGACTCTGGTGATCCTCCATATGGTGAACTTCTGGATCCAGTGGTAAGAGTCTCCATGAATTTGCATATCTGATCTAGATTGGCGTTGACTGCTGTATTGGCTCCACTTTCATAAATTCCTGCAATTCTTTGGATCATGCTCCTTTCTGTTGGCCACAAAGAATTGTTGTTGGCCATTTCTTCGATTAGGTCCCAGGCTTGATCTTCTCTTTTTGCCATTAAAGTTCCTCCAGCAGCAGCATCGATGTGTGGTTCTCATTATTCCAGAAAGTCCATTATAGAATGTTTGGACTTGAAGCCGTTTTGGAATCTCATGGTGAGGACATTTCCGGAGTAAATCTTTGTACCTTTCCCAAGCTTCGCAGAGGGATTTTGAATCTTGTTGTACAAAGGATGTGATGTCATTCCTCAGTTTTCCGGTTCTGGCTGGTGGAAAGTACTTTGCAAGAAATTTGGTGGCTAAAGTGTTCCAAGTTGTGATAGAACCAGTTGGTAATGAATGTAGCCAAGCTTTAGCTTTGTCCTTCAAGGAGTATGGAAAAACACGCAGTCGCATTGCTTCTTCAGCTTCTCGGTTGTAATTGAAAGTGCCGCAAACTTCCAAGAAGTTGCTGATGTGGGCATTGGGATCTTCAGTTGCATTTCCCCCAAACTGTACTGACTGCTGAATCATCTGGATGCATGTTTTGATGTCACCTGCATTTGCTGGTAAGGGAGGAAGTACAATACAAGAAATGAGTCTGTCAACCACCGGAATGGTTCTGTCTCGAATGGGAATCGGTGGTGCAACGTTCAAAGGTTCAGGTTCCATGTTGACTAAAGCTTCTTGGCCTTCTCGCCTTTCCCTTCTCAACTGTCTGATGGTTCTTTCAATTTCTGGGTCGAGCGGTCGGAGTTCAAAGCTTCTGGTTCGTCTCATGAACTTTCTGAGAACCTGAAACACAAGAAAACAAAAACAATAAGTAAAAGAAATTAGATACAAGTAACGTATCTAACCCTAAAACTAATAGTGAAAGATAAATAAGTCCCCGGCAACGGCGCCAAAAACTTAACTGGAGTAAACACACACGTATAACGCAAGCGCACGTATCGTTCAAGTAGTATAAAAAGTATCGAACCCACAAAGACTTAATTTCTAAACTATTAATTTTATGAGGTCAAATGATTATTAGAATCTAACAGGATGTTTGATTGATTTGAAATGGTGACGATTCTAAATTTAAGGACAAGAAAATAAAATTATTCGAAAGTAGGTTTTAAGAAAATTCAATAATAAAAACTATATAGGGTTGTGATTTCTTCCAATATCATTTAAAAGATGAAGTGGTTATTTATAGTTGGGTAATATATTGATTTATTAACCTGGAAATCTAAATTATTTGTAAGCCTATGTCGATGATTAGACACAAATACCCAGTTTAACCAAATTGAACCATATGTCTATGTCAACCAAATTATCTGGATTTATTAAGTTTAAGTTCCAATTATGGCTACCCCCGCCCGATAGGTATATGTCTATCCTGTAAGGAAATCTATTAAAGGGTTATCTATCCTCAAGGAAGATCGTGGGCTATTGAGTCTAAGGATGAAACCTAAAATCTTTATGTCTAGTTCATTTTAGTTTACCAGATCAATTTTATTAATGGCCAGTTAATGAAAAAGCATTAAGATTAAGACTCAATAAATAAATCTTTATAATACCCAAACTATACCGGTGATATTAAAAGTCATCACAACCCCAGATAACTAATTTAGTTACAACACATAACTAGGGCTAGTAAAAACTTGAAAATAAAAGACATAAAGTAAAAATGCGGTAAAGTAAATACTGAAAAGTAAATTACAATAAAATAAAATGCTAAGGTAAAAGGAATTACTTTTACTACTACTAATTTAGATATCTCCCATAATATAATATATAAACTTGTGATAACATTACCAACCAGCCATATAGGCGGTATCCTGATTAAGTCAAATTAAATCCAACCAGCCATTAAGGCGGTAAAAAGATTTGTCCATGAACCTGCGATATAGGCGGTAAGAAAGTTTAATTACCAACTGACCAATCTGGCGGTATCCTTGATTAGTCAGGTTTAAACCAGATTAAAATGAATTACCAACCGACCAATCTAGCGGTATCCTTTTTAAGTCAATATTTTAAATAGTAAATATATTATATTAAGGGAGATTAATCTAAATAGCAATAGTAAAAGAATTACCTTTCACCCTAGCTGGGGAAGTTACCTCCACATGGTGAATAGTAAAAACTGTAAAAAGTAAAAAAAGTAAATTACTATTATTACAAAACGTAATTAAAATTAATTACAAAACTAAAAACTAAAAACTAAAAGAAAGTAGAGAGAGAAACTCCATCTTTACATCAAAGAGATGAGAGAGAGTGGTACAACT
>SKCR01054277.1:0-24307 GCA_019454045.1 Zanthoxylum bungeanum | reverse complement strand
GGCCCAAAATGGGTGGTTTGTGGTGGCGAGGTTTCCATCGTTCCCAAAAAAAAAATCCAATAATTTGGTTTATGGTACTTTAATCAACTTGAGCAAGCCACATATATGTAACCCATTGGAACTCGATCTAATGCATACACTATTACAATAAAAATATTACATTATTTTGAATTTTGGTGGGCTTGCAGTAATTTTTTTTGGTGCTGATCAGAAAGATCATATCAAAAGGGAACCATATAAATTAATATTTGTGAAAAAGCATAATGATGGGTGTCTTTTCAGGATACGATCTCAAAGTAAACCAATTTTTTTTTTTTTAAAATAAAAAAAAAAATCATCATATTATCATTATATTCTTTCATTAGGTTTATTTATTCCCATTTGAAGTTATTTTGAATTATTTGCCTAATAAAAAAGTGGTCTAAACATAAAATTTAAAGGCATAAAGTCTAAAGTGAAAAACATAAAATTATAATCATATAACACAAGGTAACATGATTGCATAAATTCCACCATTTACAGAATTTTTACATCATCATTAACAGAAAGTGAAAGAGAGATTATTAAGATAATGAAAAGATAAACATCATAAATAAAAAAGCAAAAATAAAATACACACAGCAGCAGCAAGGAGGGATTAATAATCACACACACATGCAAAGTTTAACATTCGTTTAATGGATCTTGGTTGCTTTTCTCATTCTGATTATCATCATCAGCTTGATGATCACAATCATTCTTGATATTATCACCATTGATCATTTCCTCATGTAAAGTCACATTTGTGCTCAGTTGTATAACATCCACTGTGTGTTCAGGTACCTTATTAACATCCTCTACTGTCTTGTAATTCTTGTAGATTGCATAGAGTATCATCTGAATTATTCCAAATATAAAACCAAGTATATTTGGAACCTGCCCAATAAAAATATTTAATTATTGATTAATTAAATCAAAATAGAAAATTAATAATTTAAAGCATATGCACTTACTGCAACGTAGAAGTCTTTAAGAATAAGCCATAAAAAAACCACATGACAGCATTCAGTGTGAGAAACAAGGATAAATAAAATGGCATAAACTCCACACTCTTGGTGCGTATGACAAGTCTCTGCAAGTTAAGTAAAATTGTTTATTATATTCATATATATATATATACGATAACAAAGGTCGTATCCAGTGTGTAAAGACTCACACTATAAATAGGGTCCGAGAAAAATCATGATGTACATACACACACAAACTTACCATAATGCTCAAAGGAGCTGCAAAAACACTGACACTGAACACAACGCAAACCCATCCAAGAAGACGAGCACGTGAAGATTTTCGTTTGGCCAAGAAGTGAGAGAGGAGTAGAATCAAGCAAAATCCTCCAAAATTCAACAACACAAGTAGCCTCAAAGTGTACATCTGTGCGTTCGTTACATTATTAATTAATTTTTTATTTTAATGGCAATGAAATTTGTGAAGAGTTATAGATATTATTAAATTATTGATCATATCAAACATACCCTCGCTTGCTTTGGTGCAAAAGTTATGTATACAACTAAGTAAATCGTCTCGATGACACAGCCGAAGGCGTTAATGGTGATGAGAAAGGAGGCGTCGGTCTTCATCATTGCATAGTATATCCAAAGCATTGCACTGAACAGAGCCACCACATATGGAATTGATTGGAACCCTTCAGTAGATTTCTTCTTGCACACTCGATAAAACGTCGGCCTGCAAATAATATAAAGTTTAACTTTATAAGATAGTTCAGGTATGTATAATGTAGATCTCTAAAGTAGTCAAGTAAAAAAAAATGAGCGTAAATGATGTTGTAATATGTCAAGTGATGTCAACGAATAAAAAAAGTCGTCTAAAAAGAAAATTATATTTTACTAAACTTGATCAAATAATGATTTCGACTAGAAAATGATTTATTTGGTTCGGTTATTATTAGAATAAATGTTGAAAGAATAAATTAACTTACATTGGAGCTAGAAACACAATGAAGGAGATGATGTTGCCTGTAACATGGAAACAAATCAAAGTTTAGCATATATATATATGCATGTAACAAAATATGGAGTGATTTAAGTAAATGACATATTGTGTATATGTATATTTACCTAGCAGGCCAAAGGCAAGAACCCAGGGATCGTGTGTATTAAACATACTCATGGCTCTTAAAAATAAGAATGAATATGAAGGGGGAAAAAAAAACAAAAGCAAAAAAACCAAGGCTCAAATAAAAATTGATGTCTTGTATGTTCACTCACTTTCAACCTATGACACAAACTACGCGAAGAGGGTCTACCATATATAGGCAACGGAAGCACCATGATGCATGAAAAAAAATGAATATTGCGTTTTGTGTGATTAATATTAAATTATAGGCAAGAATTAATATTGCGTTCTATCTCATATAGCTTTGAGTGTCACTCGTGAACAGGAGATTTAAAGTTAGCTTGTCAATATTACATGTCGCACCGGGATTTGATTCTGTGAAGAAAAAAAACAATAATATGGTAATTTCGCCTTCAATCTCTACCGTTTGGATTTAATTATACAGTTAGTCTTTATATTTTAAATGCTATTTAAATGTCATTTTTTTAATATTTTAGTTACACTGCACCATTGCCGGTTTTTACTACGAGGTGATCCTGAGAATAGTCGATACTGACAGTCGATTGGGGTATTCAATTTCACTCAAAATTATGATCTCCTAATTCATAAAAATTTTAATTTTAGTTTATAATATGACATGTATAATTTATATACATTATAGATAGGGGCTCATTTTTAAGAGAGAGAATTTTTTTTAATCTTTTTTTTTATTACTTCGTATCATGATCTCTTTAGGAGGTCAAAGCGACTTCCGAAATTAAAAGTGTATTTTGGGTAATTAATTTAATTTACTGGGAATATCAAAGTTCATACGCAATTCTATCACAAACTTCATACGCAATTCTATCAATAACTTTAGAAGCTGACATAAAATGCGATGAAATGGGCCACCAGCTGGACATCAGCATCACTTTGAATATTGGGTGATGGAGAGCAGAAAATAATCGTGTTCGTAAATCGAAAGATTACAAATTATATATATGCGCCTTTTCGCTGTTGAAGAAATATAATTAATTCTAGATAAGATATGCTCAAATTGAAACAAAATTAAAAAAAAAAATTTGAATATAAAATATGAAATTGACATGAATATGTTTTAACTTTTTAGGCACCATGCAGCTTTAAATTGTTAAAATGTTTATATTTTGCTTTTCTTAAAATGAAGTACTCATCAATCTCTCTCTCTATTGATCCATTTCTAGAAATCCTCAATAGATAAGATTAATTTGTAGAATAAATAAATAATTTTTTAATATAAAATATGAAATTAATAGAGATCGATGAATATGTTTTAAGGCACAACGCTATACCTTTCCAAAAAAAAAAAAATTATTTTTTATAAATTATGATTAGTTTTTATTTGATAATAATTTAAAATAAGTAAATCCTACCTGTGTGATGATAGAAGATTATTAAAATTTGGTAAATCTCAACACTAGATCCAAATTCTATTAATTTATATATATTAAAGAATATTTGAATAAAACAATAGATCTTTTACCATACCAACGGGAACCTCACCTAGATATTTAAGAGACCATATTAAATATTTTTAACAGTTTTATATAAATACTCGATCACAAGGTATTTCGGCTGGTCGTTAATATATTTTGCGTTAACAGTCATCTAAATTTGAGTAATAATAGAGAATAAGAATTATTGTTTGGTGGGCGAAATTTCGGCAAAATAGTAAAATTCTCTTGATGAAATCTTTCCGATGTTTTAAAACTAAGTGAAATATCATACATGAGATTTTTTAAAAACATTTTGTTTTTTAATGTAAAACACAAGGTAGGATGACAATCAAAATATCTTGTCCCGAATAAATCTCATCTCAACCTATCCCGATTGTAATTCGAGATGAAAATTATCTCGAATACCAATCAGTTTTTTAATCGGGATGAAAATCTTTAGGAATTCCGAACTGAATAGTTAGGGATCCTGAATCTCAATCAAAATTATGGATATCTTTTGTTAAAATTCAAGATTTTTAAACATAAAAGGCCCTTCAGAAGCGGGAATTCAGAAGGCATGCATGCATGCAATAATTGATTTCCCATTTTAGTTACTGTTTTTTTTTTTTTTATCATTTGTAGCCTTCAACTTGGCAAAAATCAAGTGGGAACTTTATTAAAAGGCTAGCTCTCTTCATAAGGATTGATATATATAATTGTAATTAAGTCAAATTAAGCAACAACTTTATCAATTATTAGCACAGCAAATGCTTGTACATTCATATGCATGGACTCGATCAATTATTAGAAGAGCAAATGCTCGCACATTCATATGCATGGCTGCCCTTATCTATCTTTCATCTTTATAGCAAATGCTGATGCAACCAACGTCCCACCCTGAATACATCATTAACGAAAGCAAAAAAGGGAAAAAAAAAAAAAAGTGAAAAAAACTTTATATCCAAAATTCTGGGATTTTCTTTCCCTTTTAATTTATTATATTTCACAGGTGAATCACATTATTGCACGATAGCCTTATCTTTGATATATGTGTAGATTAAGATGAACTTTTTTAATTGCTTCCGTTATGAAGATATTTAGAAATGTCATATTGATTTCATTACTTGATTTATAACCCGATAAGCTTTAAATATTCTTGTTCATCATACTCCACAGTTGTTTGTGGCTTTTTTCTTTTATTTATTCATCTCCATTAATAAAATAAAAACATATTCACGCATGTTTTGGCATTTTCAGAACTTGCCAAAACGCGCAGTTAGTGTTAACATTTTAAATGGAGTTTCTCTTTTTCCTCAGCACACACGTGCGGGAACACACTGTTTCTATAAATCTTATTTTCATTCCGTTTTTATCTCTCTTTTTTTTTAAAAAAAAATTGTTTCATCAAAAGACGTCTCATCACTTAGTGTTGACTGCAGCGTGAGACAACACGCTTTGCCAAAACGTGTTGCAATAGTGCACACGTTTTGGTGGTTATATAAGGATCCCTAATCATTGTTTCATTATCCCCAGAAATCCAAAAATCCCAATTGAGTGAGAATAGAGAGTAAAGTGGTGTGAGAGTTTTTTGTAAAGTTTGGGTTATAAAGCTTTGTAATTCTTTTGTTTGTAATATAAAAGAAGAGTTTTCTCTCCCTCACCTCTATTATTGTGTGTTTAATCACAACAAGTGGTATCAGGAGCTAAGGTTACTCGGAGGATCCCGAAACTCGGAAACAAGGTTCGGTTGGAAAGTCGGTTCCGACGAAAGTTTTCACAAATCGATTTTGAGCATACCATCGGATTTTTCACGGCGAGACGAGCACGATGGTATTTTCCGGCGATCGATCGGAGGTCAGACGAAGCTTCACGCGCCGCACGCGCCAGGCAGAAGCATCCTCACCGAGGGGGAGATTTGTTGACTGCAGCGTGAGACAACACGCTTTGCCAAAACGTGTTGCAATAGTGCACACGTTTTGGTGGTTATATAAGGAGCCCTAAATCCATTGTTTCATTATCCCCAGAAATCCCAGAAATCCCAAATTGAGTGAGAATAGAGAGTAAAGTGGTGTGAGAGTTTTTTGTAAAGTTTGGGTTATAAAGCTTTGTAATTCTTTTGTTTGTAATATAAAAGAAGAGTTTTCTGTCCAATCACCTTTATTATTGTGTGTTTAATCATAACAAGTGGTATCAGGAGCTAAGGTTACTCGGAGGGATCCCGAAACTCGGAAACAGAGGTTCGGTTTGGAAAGTCGGTTCCGACGAAAGTTGTCAAAAATCGATTTTGAGCATACCATCGGACTTTTCACGGCGAGACGAGCACGATGGTATTTTAACGCGCCGCACGCGCTGCTCAAGGAAGAAGACGACCACGTCAGCGTACAGTCAGCAGCCTAGTCAGCGCCACGTGTCAGCCACGTCAGCGGTGTTTGGTAAATTGCAGATAGGTCCCTGAACTTTCTGGAAATTATAATTTAGCCCCTAAACTTTCAGAAATTTTCAATTTAGTCCCTAAACTTTTTGGAAATTTCAATTTAGTCCCTGAACTTTTCCATAATTGCACTTTGGCCCCTGAACTTTTGGAAATTACACTTTGACCCTGTAATTTCTGAAATTTGCAATTTGGTACCTGTGTCGGATTTTGACAAACGAAGTGTCATTTCCACCATTTTCGACCATTCCGGACGCAACGGTGAGGTCCGTTTTTTGAAATTCTGCTTAGAATTTTTATGATGGAGGGGAGCAACGGAAAAATGATTTTGTTAACCAGTACAAACTATTTCACATGGAGAGGAAGGATGAAAGACCTTCTGTATGTGAAGGACTATGATGGATCGGTGTTTCTGGAGCAGAAACCAGAAGGAATGACCGATGGAAAGTGGGCTAATCTTCACCAAAACATGCACATTATTTATCAGTGGATCGACGATAGTATCGTCAACCATGTCAGTGAAGAAACAAATGCACGTGACTTATGGAGAAAGCTGGAGGAGCTTTTCGAGCAAAGACTGGAAACAACAAGTTGTACTAC
The DNA here is from genome assembly GCA_019454045.1 of Zanthoxylum bungeanum. Taxonomy (NCBI): domain Eukaryota; kingdom Viridiplantae; phylum Streptophyta; class Magnoliopsida; order Sapindales; family Rutaceae; genus Zanthoxylum; species Zanthoxylum bungeanum. Next base: position 17,707 of record SKCR01054277.1, on the reverse strand, counting down.
ATCAAGAATGATGGGGTTGAAATACCAGAAAGGTACAACTGTGGCAGACCATATCAACGATTTCCTCGGAACCATGAAGGAATTGTCTGGATTGGGCATAGACTTCGGAGATGAGGTAAATGGCTTAATACTCCTTAATACGTTACCTGAATCTTGGGAAATGTTCAGATCTACGGTGATCGATTCAGCCGCAGATGGGAAAGTCACTATGGAGATGGCAAAGACCATGATCTTCGAGGAAGAAAAGAGGACGAGAATGCATGAGTCAGCATCAGCCTCAACCTCAGAAGCTCTAGTGACAGAAAAGAACAACAGAAGGGGGAGGAGTAAAAGCCAAGGCCCAGGTAGACCAGACAAGAACTGGGGGAAATCAAGAACAAGGGATATTGAGTGCTATCACTGCAAAAAGAAAGGCCATATGAAGCGGGATTGCTACAAACTGAAGAACGAGCAGTCCAGGAGAGATGGCGACTCTAATCAAGAAAGAGTTGCCACTACCACCGAAAAGACCTCCAAAGAATTCCATATTATATATGAAAAAGATGTTGTGAATCTTGCCAGCCATGAGACCAGTTGGGTGATAGATAGTGGCGCATCCATACACGCCACATCTCGCAGAGACTTCTTTTCATCTTACACACCAGGGGACTACGGTGCTGTAAGGATGGGGAATGACGGACAGTCCAAAGCCGTCGGTATTAGAGACATCTGCCTTGAAACAAACAACGGGACAAGGCTAGTGTTGAAGGGAGTCAAGCACATCCCAGATATCCGGTTAAACCTGATTTCAACAGGCAAGCTGGATGATGAAGATTTCTGCAGCACCTTTAGTGACGGATGCTGGAAGCTCACTAAAGGATCAATGGTCGTGGCACGAGGTAAGAAAGACTCAACCCTGTATTTGATGCATGCTAAGCTTTCAAATAGTAGCATAAATACAGTAAACAGTAATGAGGCAACCGAGCTATGGCATAAAAAGCTCGGTCACATGAGTCAAACGGGGATGGAGATACTACGCAGGAGGAATGTTCTTCCCGAATTGAAGAACTCACACTTACGGAAGTGTGAACACTGCATGGCTGGAAAGCAGAACAGAGTGTCATTCCAGAGCTCCCCGCCTCAACGGAAACCGGAGGTACTAGATCTCATACATTCAGATGTATGCGGTCCGATGCAGACACGAACACTTGGTGGGTCACTGTATTTTGTGACATTCATTGATGATCATTCAAGGAAGATCTGGGCATACACCTTAAAGAGAAAAGACCAAGTGCTTGGAGTGTTCAAGGAGTTTCACGCCTTGGTGGAGAGAGAAACCGGCAAGAAACTGAAGTGCATCAGAACAGACAACGGTGGAGAATATAGAGGTCCGTTTGATCAGTACTGCAAGACGCAAGGAATCCGACATCAAACGACACCTCCAAAGACACCTCAGCTGAATGGCCTAGCTGAGAGGATGAACGAAACCTTGTGCGAAAGAGTCAGAAGCTTTTTATCACAAGCCAAGCTACCGAAGACATTTTGGGGGGAGGCACTCAACACAACAGTACATGTTTTGAACATGTCCCCAGCGGTCGCACTGAAAGGTAATGTTCCTAACCAAGCCTGGACAGGTAAAGAAGTGTCATACCAACACTTGCACGTCTTTGGGTGCAAAGTATTTGTACACATCCCAAAGGACGAGAGATCCAAGCTTGATGCAAAGACGCGACATTGTGTCTTTATTGGCTATGGTTAAGATGATTTCGGCTACAAACTGTATGATCATGTGGAGAAGAAGATCGTCAGGAGCCGAGATGTTGTCTTTGTTGAAGACCAGACCATAGAAGATATCAGAAAGGAATTGAAGTCAATGCCCCAGCAATACAGAAATGTGAATCCATAACCTCATACACCGGTGCCAGTACGAGTTGAAGATGAGGTTCCCAGACATGAGGGTACAGGTGATGAAGCTCCCAGAGATGATGATCATGATCAACCACCAGTACCATAAGCTACACCAACAGTTCCACAGAGAAGGTCTGACAGAGAAAGGCGACTTTCAACTAAATACTCTACATATGAGTATGTGCTGCTTACTGACGGGGGAGAACCCGAGAGCTACCAGGAGGCTGTGGAAACAGATGACAAAGAAAATTGGGAGGAAGTCATGCAAGATGAGATGAAATCTTTGCATGACAATTACACTTTTGAGTTGGTGAAATTGCCAAGAGGCAAACGGGCTTTGAAGAATAAATGGGTGTACAGGGTGAAGCAACAGGAGCACACTTCACAACCCCGGTACAAATCCAGACTATTTGTCAAGGGATTCAATCAGAGGAAAGGCATTGACTTCGATGAAATCTTCTCTCCAGTTGTGAAGATGTCATCCATCAGAGTGGTACTCAGCTTAGCAGCAAGCCTCGACCTGGAAGTTGAGCAGATGGATGTCAAGACCGCATTTCTTCACGGAGATCTGGAAGAAGAAATTTACATGGAGCAACCAGAAGGCTTCAGAGTCAGCGGGAAAGAGGACTATGTGTGTAGACTCAAGAAAAGCCTATACGGTTTGAAACAGGCACCGAGACAGTGGTACGTGAAGTTCGAGTCAGTTATGGGGGAGCATGGATACAAGAAGACCACTTCAGACCATTGTATTTTCGTTCAGAAATTTTCTGACGATGACTTTATCATCTTACTGTTATATGTAGATGATATGTTGATAGTTGGCAGGAATCAATCGAGGATTGATAATTTAAAGCAGCAACTGAGTAAGTCTTTTGAGATGAAAGACTTGGGGCCAGCTAAGCAGATTCTTGGCATCAGGATCAGTTGTGATCGGAAAGCCAGGAAGTTATACTTGTCACAAGAGGAGTACATCGAGAAGGTACTTCAGAGATTCCAGATGGACAAGGCTAAAGCGGTTAGCACTCCTCTTGCTACCCACTTTAGATTGAGTACACAACAGAGCCCCTCTACTGAGACAGAGAAGGAGGAAATGAAACAAGTTCCATACACCTCAGCAGTGGGAAGTCTTATGTATGTCTTGGTGTGCACGAGGCCAGACTTAGCACACGCAGTTGGATTGGTCAGCCGGTTTATGTCAAACCCAGGACGGGAACACTGGAATGCTATCAAATGGATCATGCGGTATCTTCGAGGCACATCCAAGATGAGATTATGTTTTGGAAGCAGCGAAAAACCAGTGTTGATAGGCTACACCGATTCAGATATGGCAGGAGATGTGGATACCCGAAAGTCTACTTCGGGGTATCTGATTACTCTCTCAGGAGGAGCTGTGGCATGGCAGTCAAGATTACAGAGGTGTGTTGCATTCTCTACAACAGAGGCAGAATTCATTGCAGTTACAGAAGCTTGCAAGGAATTGCTGTGGATGAAGACATTCGTCCAGGAATTGGGTTTCAAGGAGGAGAAGTACATTTTGTACTGCTATAGCCAGAGCGCTATCTATCTCGGTAAAAATTCCACCTTTCATTCAAGGTCAAAACATATCGATGTGAGGTATCACTGGATACGGGACGTCCTGAGCTCAAGGCTGTTAGAACTCAGGAAAATTCACACCGACGACAACGGTGCCGATATGTTCACGAAGGTTTTACCGAAGGAGAAGCTTGAAATCTGTCGTGCCATAGCTGGGATGACAAAACTCTCCACATAGTCAGAGTGGGGAGATTCAGAGAACTACGATTGGCTTGATCCCAACTCAGGGTACGTAGGCAGTCATACAGATGCAGCCAGAGGATGATCCTTTTGAGGATCCGGATTTGGATGATTGATGGTCGGCTCAGATTTTGGGAAATCTTCACCGAGGGGGAGATTTGTTGACTGCAGCGTGAGACAACACGCTTTGCCAAAACGTGTTGCAATAGTGCACACGTTTTGGTGGTTATATAAGGAGCCCTAAATCCATTGTTTCATTATCCCCAGAAATCCCAGAAATCCCAAATTGAGTGAGAATAGAGAGTAAAGTGGTGTGAGAGTTTTTTGTAAAGCTTGGGTTATAAAGCTTTGTAATTCTTTTGTTTGTAATATAAAAGAAGAGTTTTCTCTCCAATCACCTCTATTATTGTGTGTTTAATCACAACACTTGGACATACATTGCATAGGATCTATTTATCTAAATTTCATCAAATTTAAAAATCCGTAAATTGATTCTTCATTTTCCTATGAATTTCTTCGATCCTACCTAGGTGCCCTAAACGTGAAGCGTCGGGCACACTTTAAAACACTGTCTTAACGATTGCAGCTTGGGCATATTTTTTTTCCCTTTCAGCTGGCTAATGAAGCAGTAGTAGGTATTCCTATTATTAATGTGTCTAAATTCCAATCAATGAACCGATTAAAACAGCCATGAAAGTGATAAAATTCTTTCGGATGATGTCAATTTTTCTTGTTAATGTATTTTCTTTCCCGGATAGTGGACGAATCACGGTTCTATGGTGTAGTGGTTAGCACTCTGGACTTTGAATCCAGCGACCTGGGTTCGACTCCCGGTAGGACCTTAATTTTATTATATTTTTCCCTTTCAGCCAATTTTTAATTTTGTACATCATGGCCCTTTAACTTTGGCCCATTTCTGAAAATGGTAAGAAGTTTATTTTAGTTTCTAAACAAGTAATCACCCAAAGTACAGTCTATTATTCTGAGTTTACCAACTAAACCAAATGAGTCTATTTCAAAATTTATGGATATCAAAATCCTCACTCAAGATTCATTTAGAGTCTGTTTGTTTGTTTTACTGTAAAAAGCTTTTTCGGAAATATTTTCCTTATTTTACGGTGTTTACGATACGTACGAAAAATTTAGTCAACGTAAATTATTTTCTAATAAATGAAATAGTTTAGCTCTTTTTCGAAAAATGACTTACGGAATATAAATCCGTAAGTCATTTTATGGAAATCAATTTTTCTCTTCTCAAAATCTTCAATGGCTACAGATGGCAAAATCCAAATAAGAACCTAAATCAGCATAGATACGAGTCCGAATATTTTTTTTGGATCCGACTCCATAACTGGAAACGACGAAAAATATCTGGACTCGGGTTGATCTGAACAAGTCCGTACCTAACTCTTTTTTTTTCTTTTTTTTTTTTGCATTTTGTATTCATTTTGTATTTTTAATTACATTATTTTGTATTTATTTTTATGTAGTTTTTACTAGTTTTTAATTCCATTCCTTTCTATCTTAATATTTTTTTTAGTTCCGTTATATTATATATATATTTTTTAATTTTTTAAAATATAAATAATAAAATTTTAAATTCGGTTCTAGGAATTTCATGTTGGGGTAAGCGCAGCGGAAGCTCGCGGCGGAGGGCGAAAATGGTTTTTAAACATTTTAAAAATTTCCCGAGAGAATTAATTAATATCAAATATTTATAATTCACTCAGATTAGTTTAAATATATTATTTATTAACATTTAATAGCAATATATTTCATTACACGATGAATTATTTTACGAAATTTTTTTTCGACAAATCTAGGTGTAATGGGCAAACGGTCAAACCGGTTGACCAACAGTCGAGTGGGGGCAACCCGGTCACTTGGGCAGTGTTCGGTCAGCCCTTGGACTGCCCGAACAGTAGGGGTGAGCAAAATCGGTTTCGGTTCTGGTTCCGCATGGAACCGGAACCTACCCGGAAAAAATCGGTTCCTAACTAAGTGGAACCGGAACCTACCCAATTAAATAGGATACCCTATTATTCGGTTACCAACTGGATGAGCAACCCTCAATACACCAACTGGATGAGCAACCCTCAATACCTCAGCTCTAGGAATACATGATGTGGCCCCACCAGGAATTTGTTCTATAAATGGAGGTTGCGAGAGGTAACATTCTTTATACCACCAGTGGGATAGGCATTCTCAGACATTCTCAAATTAACCTCCCCATCAGGCACAGCTAATAAAGCTCCAGTATTAAAATGTTCTTCAAACGGAGGAGAATCCATAAAATTCTCTGTATAGTTACACGTAATCCATAGCCTTGCACAACTTGCTCACTCGACATAAAACAAAAGCATCCCTCCAGCCCATGCAGCCAAGTCACTCTCCAATTCACAAGAAATCCATGAGCATCCTAAGCCCAATTTGACAACTCATCAAACAGGCCCACGCAAGTGTAGCATGAAATTAGTTACTGAAGGATGAACCCCACTCGACAAAATAAGGTCCAAATAAGATCCCTCGCCAATATGCCAAACCCAGCAGAACCCACTTCTCAAAAAATATCATCAACCCCTAGAAAGTAGCCCCACAACAATGTCGCCTCCATTGCCAGCCATATCAAATAATATGGAGCTGACAAGAGCCATGTCTGCCTCTTCAAAATCAAACCTTTATAAGTTGTCACTAAGTGATGTGCTGCATGAAGATGAGTAGTTAATGGCTGTTAAAGAGCTTCAATGGGTTCATTGTGAGAGCGTTTTGGCTTCTGTTCCTCGTCTTCTGGTTTGTGCTCGAAGAGTATTCGGTTACAGGCCTTCAGTACCGAAGGCGATAAAAAAAACAAGTGGGAATAATTGAAACTCGTTGATGATGGTACTGTCATTACTAAGGGAGACAAATGAAGGTTGAAGATGATGGAAGATGTGAAGCAAGGGTTTCCAAGGAGGCTAAATCGAGTGAAGTGGAGCGACAAGATTTGATTACAGAGTTGGCGTCCCATTATAAATTTGGTCAGCACGTTTGAGCTAACATACTCACGATTCACTGGCCGGAAACCCTCAAGGACATTTCGACTTGTTGACTCGACGGGGAAGGCTCGGGTTCACACGCCATCGTTTTATCAGTTTAAGTTAGGGTTGGTAGTGATGACGCGAAGTTCGAGGCACAAATCGAGCAAGCTCAGTTCGAGAGAGGCAAGGGATTACTCAGATACGGAGAAGGATTCGAGCGTGAAGGAGCAGGATGCTTTTAGGGGTTCCCTGGCTCGCCGTGTATTTCAAACCCTCAAAAACGTCATAAGGCTTCAAGCTTTCATTCGTGGTCAATTGATTAGAAGACAAGCAGTGACAACTCTGTGTTGATTACAAGGAATAGGTCATAGTTAGGGGCTCAGATTTCAGTCGACAAGATTTGAAGGACAGATTAGCTATTGCTAAAGTTTTTTTCGACAAACAGATGTAGACTCGACTCAAGGAGGATGCTCAGATGAAGATTCATCATGAGGTGAATGTCCTACTGGACAATATATTCAGTACGAGGCGAATGTCTCACTCGATATAGCACGTATGAGGCTTGACATTTTATTTAAGATCTCATTCGACAAGACATAGACGTCACATTCCTCAGAAGAAATGAAAGGTTGGTCATCTTTTCTATACTACTTTGATTAAATATTACCAATTCTAGACTACATGAGGAATCATTTTAGAATGAAAGGTCATTAGAAACCTACGTCAGGTTCAATCGAACTACCTTCATCTAGTAGGTAGGTGAAAATTATTTTGGACCTCCATGATGTCTACTCGACCTTAGACCCTCACCGACCTTTGTTAGGTCTTGTAGAGTAAGGCTGGTAGCGTGAGGAATAAAGACCCTCATTGGTATTTAGCAGGTATCGTAGTATGAGGAGTGAAACCCTCTTCAACTTTCCTTAGGTCTAGTAGAGTCCGGAATGTTGACCTTGGACTTTCATCAAATCCATTAGTAAAGTCCATTCGACAATAATGAAGAGTGATGACCTTCACCAAGCTCATCCAATTGTAGTATCCTAGGCCTTCTTTAGGTCTAGTACAAGTAAGAAATGACCTTGATAGGCATTCATCAAGTTCATACAACAGATCCACTCAACCGTAGTCTCATGCACCTCTATCAAATTTGGGAGAGTGAGTGATGACCCATTTGGACCTTCATCAGGTCCGTTCGAAAATTTCATTCGTCAATAGTCTCATGGACCATTATCAGGTTTTGTAGCATGAGAAAGAAAGACCCTCGCAGACCTTCATCAGGTCTGGTGGAGTAAAGACCCTTATTGACCCATGTTTAGATCCAGTAGAATGAGGAATGAAGACCCTCATGAATCTTCATCATGACTTGAGTGTGTGGACTCCTCAATGTACCTTCATTAGGTATAATGGAGTGGTTAGATTCTCGTGTACATTCTTCAGGAGTGTGTAGACTCTCTTGTACCTTCATTGGGTCAAATGGAGTGTGTAGATTATGATGTACCTTATTCATGAGTAGTATAGTGAGAACTTGCTTAGACCCTCATCACATCTGGTAACCAGAAACATGGAGATTGCTCTGACTCTCATCTGATTCAATCGACTGGGGACATCCCCCACGAACTCATGTCGAGTCAAGTTGTAGACATGGATTACACATGTCTTATGACTTATAACTTCCTGGTCTCATCAAGTCCAGTCGATCGGGGACATCCCCCACGAACTCATGTCGAGTCAAGTTGTAGACATGGATTACACATGTCTTATGACTTATAACTTCATGGTCTTATCAAGTCCAGTCGACCGGGGACATCCCCCACGAACTCATGTCAAGTCAAGTTGTAGACATGGATTACACATGTCGTATGACTAATAACTTCTTGGTCTCATCAAGCCCAGTCGACCGGGGACATCCCACACGAACTCATGTCAAGTCAAGTTGTAGACATGGATTACACATGTCGTATGACTAATAACTTCTTGGTCTCATCAAGTCCAGTCGACCGGGGACATCCCTTAGACTCATGTCGAGTCAAGTTGTAGATATGGTTGACACATGTCGTATGAATTATATCCTGAACCTTCATCTGGTTTCAGTCGACAGGGGACATCCCCCTTAAACTCATGTCGAGTCAAGTTGTAGACATGGTTGACACATGTCGTATGAATTATATCCTGAACCATCATCTAGTTCAGTCGACAGAGGACATCTCTCTTAGACTCATGTCGAGTCAAGTTGTATACATGGTTGACACATGTCGTATGAATTATATCCTGAACTTTTATCTGGGTTCAGTCGACAGGGGACATCCCCCTTAGACTCATGTCGAGTCAAGTTGTAGACATGGTTGACACATGTCGTATGAATTATATCTTGAACCTTCACCAGGTTCAATCGACAAGGGACATCCCTCATTGACTCATGTCGAGTCAAGTTATATACATGGATTATACATGTCAAATGACGTATCCCGAACCTTCATCTGGTTTTAGTCGACCGGGGACATCCCCCATGGACTCATGTCGAATCAAATTATAGACATGGATTAACACATGTCGTATGACTTATAACCTGAAACTTCATCTGGCCCGGATGACTGGGTACTTCCCCAATGACACTTGTAGAGTCAAGCTCATAACTTGACATTCGTTTGGTCCAATCGATAGGCAGCATCAACGCCCGAGTACACCTACATAATATGGCTTCGTCCCAGGCGACATATGCGTCAAGTACTCTCCAAGCCAATGACTCATTGACTTAGAGAGTATGGGACAAACTGTACGGGTCAAATTTGGTCCGAGGGCAATTTCGACCTTTTGCTCCAAGACCACTACTGAATGCACCCCTGAAGCCTCCTAATCAAACCCCAAAGACATAATGTCGACCTAGGCCTGATGAGCACCAACACCCGTAACCGAAGGACCATCCAGAGGCCGGCCCACGTAACGCTTAAGTTCATAAACATCATTCATAAACTCAACAGTTGTCAGCCTACAACGGGCAAACACACAATAAAACCCCCCTCATGAAGTCAACCGTTATCGACGCCCAACGGACAAGCAATCAAAGAGCAGTAAATGCACGCAAAGGCGTGTATATAAAAGAAGAGGGTCCAGAAGAAATGGGACGGAACTTCTAGCTCTCTTACTCACAGCTTTGGGACATCCTCAAGCTCACCACTCCTCCAACCTGCAGCTCTCACGGCATCATACGGGAATCAAGGTAATATCTGCCTTTGATCTCCATCATACGGTGTTTATAGCTCATCTCCTCTACTGACTTGGGCATCGGAGTGCCCCCGGCTTCCACCACACCGGTGGGTAGACCCTCCACGCTCACCCTACCTCTTTGTTTTGCAGGATCGCCAGTGCCCCCTCACGAATTCTCAATTGTAGACCTCGGGCGAAAACCAGCGTCTACAAGATGTAATCAAGAATTTCTCATCCATCAGAGCCTAAGATGGTTTTGAATTTGCGACAATTATAGATAGAGCAATACGCTTGACTTATCATCAGAAGCAAAAGCATAATGGTAGCGAGCAATATAAGAAACTGCCAATAACTGAACACATAAAGCTTCATATTTTTCCCAAACTTAACCTTCCATCTGTTGTTGTAATACTTGTTCACATCTTCAAACACCTTATCTAAGTGGGGCACTTTTGTCAATTTAATAGACTTATTCATCCCATTCCACAAATTAGCAACCTCTGCATCACTCTTCAATCTGTTCAAAAAACATATAAATAAGATGACAAGACAAATCGGGTATCGAATCCGGTTCTAAATTCGGTTCCGGTTCTGGTTCTATGGTCCTGTTCCGGTTCCGATTATTCTGGAACCGGAACCGGACCAATTAAAAATCGGTTCCATCTTTTTGGAACCGGACCGGTTACAACCGGTTCCGGTTCCAAACCCGGATTTTCGGTCCGGAACCAGTGCTCACCCCTACCGAACTGTGCCCAATTTGCCGGGTTCACTGCCTCGACTCAACGAGCCTGTTTCGACGTGAATTTCACCGTTTTCTCGCGTTTTCGCCTCGGAACAATTTCCAGAATTTATCCATCACCCAATACACATCCAAAATCATCCAAACAACATACTTTTCCACAAAAAATATTATATTTTACACAATAAAATCAGATCTGATCCAGTTTTATTTTTTGTCCAATTTTCATGCAAAAATTCAATTTACTTACAAAACTAATCCAATTAATTTACACCAAAATTTAATCACCATTATACAAAGTCCCAAGAACAATTCCAGGCAACCTTAGAGTGGTAAAATCACTCTAGTATGACAATTTTAATTTAGAGATTAATTCACTAATTAATCAATTTACACATGCTTAAGAAAGAAATTTGTTAAGGTTAAAACCATCCAACACCAAGTTTTGTACTCTAAATACATATCCAAGATACATTTTCAATTGAAACATGCAACATACATATCTCATACATATTATACATGCTTGAACAAAACTTAAGAAAAATAGAAATTAGGAACTTAGTATTACTTTAATATCAAGTCCAATTTATTCAATTTTTCTTCTCTTTGGTGTTATGGTGCGTTTACGTACTCGTAATCGGAATGAGATGAAATCAGAATGAAATGGAATCGGAATGAGCTGGAATGGGAATGGTAAATCGGAATCAGAATAAGTTGTTTACTTAAATGTAGGAATCAGAATCGGAATGAAGCGGTATTACCATTGATGTGCTTACTTTGTCCAGTAATCGGAATAAATTGTTAAAAAGTTACAAAAATACCTTTAGTTATAATTGTATTAATTTATTATTTATTAATTATTATTAATGTTTGATGTATTAATTACTCAATATTTATTTATTCTTTTATTAAAATATTAAATATTATTTTATTATTAAATATTATAATTTTATTTATTATTTATAAATTAAGTATTAATTAAGTATTACTTAATTAATTAATTATTAATGTATTAAATTACTAAATATTAATATATTCTTTTATTAAATTATTATTTTATTAAAATAGTAAATATTTTTTTTATTAATTATTGATTAATTATTAATTATTAATACATTTTATTTATTATTTATAAATTAATATTAATTAACTATCTTAAGGGTAATATTGTAATTTCTCATTAATAATGGGAATGGGAATCTCATTCCCATGGGGGTGGTGGGAATGGGATTCTCATTCCTCATTCCCAAATTCTCATTCCCAAATATGTGGGCCTCATTCACATTCTCATTCCTATTTTTATTCAATTTTAGGAAGTAAACAATCATATTGGAAATGAATCCCAATCTTTCATTCCTATTGCCCTTAAGTAAACACACCATTAGTTTATTTGTTTCAACCCTAACCTATTTCTTTTCTTTGGTTCTCAACACATGAGAAGTCATCTGTAACGACCGGTAATTTCTACTACGGCCTACAGTGATATTATTAGGCACGAGACGAAGGTACGTAAAATAAACTATGTAAAATTCCTGAAGAAGAGGAAGAGGAAGAGGAAAAGGAAGAGGAATAGGAATAGGAATAGGAATAGGAAGAGGAAGAGGAAGAAGAAGAAGAGGAAGATGAAGAAGAAGATTAAAGTAGGATGATTGGCTTGGTAGTGATGATGGTAGTATGAGTTTTGATATTAAAAACTATAGTAGCATTGATGATTCCAAGTTTGTGGGTTTTGGGTAAAACTTGATGAAGTAATTAGAATATGTTTAGGTTGATGAATTGATTGTTGAAAGATTGTAATAAGTTGATGACTTGAATTAATAAAGTTGGATGTTTTGGGTTGATGAAATGAGTAGTTTTAGGTTTGTTATTCAACTTTATGGGTTTAGTAAGAATGATGATGAATGAAGAATTTTGAGTAAAAATGAAATGATTTGGAATGTTATATGATGATAATTTGTTTTGGATGTGATGTTTTTGATTGAGGATGTATGGAATTAATATAAATTGATGGATTATAGAAGTATTAAGGATGTTTTGGGTGGAAAACGCATATGGAAAGAAGAAGCAGAGCCTGGGATTCAGTTCTGCATCGCGACGCAGGAAAGAAGCTCGCATCGCGACGCGTACTGGAGTTCACGAGATCTGCTTCTAGAGTAGCGCACGTCGCGACGCGCAAGACACCTCGCGTCGCGACGCGAAGACAGAAATTGGGCCGAATTGATTTTTAACCATTCCCGTTCAACCCCAGGTGTTAGAGACCACCCTTAGGGTCTCGTATCAGTTTGAACACACATCCTATATCAAATTATGATCATCATAAGTCTTGAGTATATGATATTCGGATGAATCTTTAAAGTATCGAGGTTATTCTACAACATTGATTCTAATTAAGATTAAAGTAGGTTGATTGGCTTGGTAGTGATGATGGTAGTATGAGTTTTGATATTAAAAACTATAGTAGCATTGATGATTCCAAGTTTGTGGGTTTTGGGTAAAACTTGATGAAGTAATTAGAATATGTTTAGGTTGATGAATTGATTGTTGAAAGATTGTAATAAGTTGATGACTTGAATTAATAAAGTTGGATGTTTTGGGTTGATGAAATGAGTAGTTTTAGGTTTGTTATTCAAGTTTATGGGTTTGTAAGAATGATGATGAATGAAGAATTTTGAGTAAAAATGAAATGATTTGGAATGTTATATGATGATAATTTATGTTTTGGATGTGATGTTTTTGATTGAGGATGTATGGATTAATATAAATTGATGGATTATAGAAGTATTAAGGATGTTTTGGGTGGAAAACGCATATGGAAAGAAGAAGCAGAGCCTGGGATTCAGTTCTGCATCGCGACGCAGGAAAGAAGCTCGCATCGCGACGCGTACTGGAGTTCACGAGATCTGCTTCTAGAGTAGCGCACGTCGCGACGCGCAAGACACCTCGCGTCGCGACGCGAAGACAGAAATTGGGCCGAATTGATTTTTAACCATTCCCGTTCAACCCCAGGTGTTAGAGACCACCCTTAGGGTCTCGTATCAGTTTGAACACACATCCTATATCAAATTATGATCATCATAAGTCTTGAGTATATGATATTCGGATGAATCTTTAAAGTATCGAGGTTATTCTACAACATTGATTCTAATTAAGATTAAAGTAGGTTGATTGGCTTGGTAGTGATGATGGTAGTATGAGTTTTGATATTAAAAACTATAGTAGCATTGATGATTCCAAGTTTGTGGGTTTTGGGTAAAACTTGATGAAGTAATTAGAATATGTTTAGGTTGATGAATTGATTGTTGAAAGATTGTAATAAGTTGATGACTTGAATTAATAAAGTTGGATGTTTTGGGTTGATGAAATGAGTAGTTTTAGGTTTGTTATTCAAGTTTATGGGTTTGTAAGAATGATGATGAATGAAGGATTTTGAGTAAAAATGAAATGATTTGGAATGTTATATGATGATAATTTATGTTTTGGATGTGATGTTTTTGATTGAGGATGTATGGAATTAATATAAATTGATGGATTATAGAAGTATTAAGGATGTTTTGGGTGGAAAATGCATAAGGAAAGAAGAAGCAGAGCCTGGGATTCAGTTCTGTGTCGCGATGCAGGAAAGAAGCTCGCATCGCGACACGTGCTGGAGTTCACGAGATCTGCTTCTGGAGTCGCGAAGACAGAAATTGGGCTGAATTTATTTTTAACCATTCCCGTTCAACCCCAGGGTGTTAGAGACCACCCTTAGGGTCTCGTATCAGTTTGAACACACATCCTATATCAAATTATGATCATCATAAGTCTTGAGTATATGATATTCGGATGAATCTTTAAAGTATCGAGGTTATTCTACTACATTGATTCTAATTAAGTTCCGATCATAGGTTATCCACAGGAAGCACATTTTCATTCGACCAAAGACCCAGTGCCAGCCAGACTCAATCACATTGAGTGAACCTCTTTTCTTTAACTAGTTTTATTTATTAAGTTTTTGATATCAATCATCCTCCTTGGATCTCTCTAAAATATGTATTTTGGTGTTTTGTGTTGTGTATTAGCCTCCTCCTTGAGTTTTGGACGAACTAATGAATTTATAATAGAGCCTTGGGGTCATAATACATGTTAAAAACCCTAAATTTCTGTTTCTGGTGCGCATGTCCCGCAGCACCGCGGCGCCAAACCCTCGGTTTTTACTATGGAGCTCGTGAGGCGTCGTGGCGCCTGGTGATTGGCGTCGCGGCGCCAGTGCATTTTTTCCACTGATGCTCACACACTGTTTCATGTTGCTCCCGCGTTGTCTGATGCCTCCGCAAAGTCTCAAAACACATCGAATTGGTCCATTTCCTCATGTATTAATGCTCCTACAATTAAAACATAAAACAAACTAAAAAAACATTAAATGATATGGAAACTAACAAAATATTAAGCTGCTATTGTAGGAATAAGTGGGTATAAACCACACTTATCAAGTCTCCCAAGAGCATATACAAGTTTGCTGAGATCTTTTCAGCTTTCAAGACTGTAAGTACTCCTTTCATCGTTTTTAATGTTAGACATTATGTCCCATAGCGTCACTGTTTGTAAATGATATTGTATTATTGTACAAAATTAACTATGTGATAATGAAATTGCCTTTTGCCGTTTTGTAATGTTATTTACTTTGATATATAAATGGCGAAAGTCCATATGATTAGTACCGGATTGAGATGATATGAGACAGTATCAATCCATAAAGGTTTAATCATTAAATATCCCTAGTCGGAGTATTATCGAGATCGGACATCGATAATGCGGAATAGACTAGTATTGCGCTTGTGCACGTTGTGAGGGCACAACGGCATAGTTCTCATATATTTAAGTATTGGATACTTATGTAAGTGCGATAGGAGGTTGTGTTTTTACCGATGGTACGGAAAACAGCTTCGCTCTGGATAGACCCCGCGGAATCCCATTGGTAGTATGTCTGCGTGTCTATGGGAGGCCGCATCAGGGTAGGTGCATATGGTCTTAACCTGAGACTTACATCGCTAGTACTTGCGACAATCGGTAAACTTTGGTTTTGGTGGTTGGGGACCTTAACCGGTTCTGTGTACACCTCTTCTGGGTTTATCGAGAATCGTAGTGTACTGGATGTGATGTCGAGATGGAAGTATCACTTCAGACATATGGAGGTGATGATCACGCAGGACACAGAACTAGTACTCTATAAAAGGTTGCAACCGTCGGGACAATATGACCAGGTCAGGATTGTCCGATTTAAAGAGACTAGTTGCTTGATGTCCGATATATGTTTCGTACGGGGCAGACACATCTCCAGCCCCAGGCCTAACATGTGATCATCCGATACTGGATCGATGTATGCAATACTACGGTATACTACGCTTGATATAGATCTTATTTTCGTATAAGAATATTTCTGGAGAATTGGGTAGGCATGGCGCTTTGCTAGAAGCCAACCTTGTCTTGTGAATCGGTAAGAACGTAGTACGAGGTACGTACGTGTTCGGATTATCCGACGACCGTATTTACTGCCAAAATATCCGGAGATCTCTTGGGTCGCTTCCTGAAGATTCACCTATGATATTTGATTCGGACTTAATTAATCTTGGATTAATTGCGGAGAAACTTTATCTTGGATAAGTGCCTAATTTAGAGAGAGAACGATTAATTTGGAATTAATCGATAAAATATTGTATTCGATATAATAATCGAAATTCGATTTCGACGCGAAATTAAAATTAGATTTTAATTCGGGCATACGAGTTAATTTAGAATTAATTCGTTAGCGACGTAAATAATAATTTCGCCAGGCGCAATTATTTATTTAAATTCGGTTTAATTAACGTCGCGACGTAAGCTCGGTATTTCGGAAATATCGAACCCGAACGCGTGAGTGCACGTGGGCCCACTTTCATTTGGAAACGTGTGGGGCCCACATGACACTTGTCATTATATGCATTATTTAATTGATAAGGCATTGCATGGTGATAGTGTGCATTACACTCAAAGGCATTGCATGGTGATAGTGTGCATTACACTCAAATGTTTTGCATGGAGTTTGAGTGTTTGACACTCTAAGCCATTGCATGGTTTGTGTCATAGATTTATTATTAATTTAATAAAATTATGGCATAAATATAAATTGATTTTTGGTAAAACAAAATCAATTACACAAAACTCTTTCTCTCTCAAATTTCTTCACATTGCCGTGAACACCATTGACAAGGGCAAAGGAAGATTTGATCTTATATTCTCCATTTTATCTAGCACAAGCAAGGGATCAAAAAGAGGTGATAGGGAAACCATCAAAGAGCTTGGAATACAAAAGCTTGAAGCTTCAAGTCTTCTTCCTCCTCTTGGCCGAATCTTCCAACACTTGGAGCTTCCACCATTTGATCATCTTCTTCATCACATAGCTTTGTAAGTATGATTCCGCCATGCTTCAAGTCTTTTATATATATTCATTTATAGTATTTCATATGCTTAATCTTTGTTTGGGACATATTATAGAAACCAACAATGGTATCATTGAGCTAGGTTTAAGCATGAAATACTTTAGGTTAAAATTTGGGTAAAATTGATTGAAGCATGTTCTTGTGAAATTTGATGAATGAGTATGCTTATATGTATGTTATATGACATAATATGAAATCAATTTTATGAAAAATGCATTGGATGATTTTTCCCCCAAATCTATGCCTTGGCCGAATGTGATGTTACATTTGATGTATTGGAATTTTTTGTCTTTAAGATCATTGGATGACTTAGAACGTATACGGGACGTAGATTAGTAATTCAATCGGATTGAAAAACAAATCGACACAAAAAACTTACCTTGGCCGAATCTACAAGGACATGAAATGGAGTTGATTTTTTGATAAAATTAATGTTGGACATTTATTTTGCAAAATACATGATTAATAAATTAAATGGGTATTTTTGAAATATTTGGTTTAATGTATTAATCTTGGTATTACACTTTAATTAATTGGACTTTAATGTTTGGAATATTAAAATTTAATTAATAGGCTTAATTGGTGAATTGGGCTTTTAATATTGTATTTGGGCATAATGGGCTTGGTTGGACCAA
>SKCR01054276.1:0-29915 GCA_019454045.1 Zanthoxylum bungeanum | reverse complement strand
TTTTAGTAGATTCGGCGCACTCTGGGCGTCGCGACGCGCACGGCTTCAGCGTCGCGACGCTAAAATGACGATTTTGCCCTTTTTGTCCAATTTTGTCCATTTTGCCCCAAAACAGCTCCAGAATGTCCTGAAACTTTATTTATCTGCAAAATAACACAAAATACATCAAAACGTTCATAAAACTCAAGAAACTATACAAAATATTAGGTTAAATGAGTGGGAAATAGTGATAGAAATACCACTCATCATACACAACACAATTTGGGCCTGGTTCGTTTAATCCGACTAAACAAATTTTCGGTCGCGACGTAATTAAATCTAATTTAATTAAATAATTATGCCTCACAAAATTATTATTAAAGTCGCTTACGAATTAATTCCAAATTATTTCGTTCGCTAGAATTAAAATCCAATTTAATTCCGCGTTGAAATCTGATTTCATTTAATATATCTAATATATTATTTAGCCCAATTAAATAAATTAAATAGTAAAATCTAATTTAACTATTAAATTTATTTTACCGATTAATTCCAAATTAATCGTGTTCTCTCCTCTCGACGAATTTAATCCCAGATAAATTCTCAACGCAATTAATCTCAGATTAATTTTCTCTTTAGTAATTAATCCCAGATTAATTTATTACCGTAATTAATCCCATATTAATTCTCTCTCTCTCTTAATTAATCCCAGATTAATATTGTTCGAGTCAAATATCATCGGTGAATATTTGGGATGCGACCCAAGAGATCCCTGGATATGTTGGCAGTAAATACGGTCATCGGACTATCCGAACACGTGCGTACCCGGTACCACATTTTCACTGATTTACAAGACATGGTTGGCTTCTAGCAAAGCACCGTGCCTACCCAATTCTCTAGAAATATTCTTTTACGGAATACAAGATCTTTGTCAGGCGTAGTATACGTAGTATTGCGCATTACGATCTAGTATCGGATGTCACATGCTAGGCCTGAGGCTGGAGTTATGTCTGCCCCGTACGAAACATATATCAGATCATTAGAAACTAGTCTCTTTATTATCGGAAAGTCATGACCTAGTCATACTTCTCCGATGGCTATAGCACTTAGAGTACCAGTTCTGTATCCCTGCGTGATCATCATCTCCATATGACTGAAGTGATACTTCCATCTTGACATCACACCCAATACACTACGATTCTCAGTATACCTTGAAGAGGTATACACAGAACCTGTTAAAGCCCTGGACGACCAAAACCAAAGTATACTGATTGTCACAAGTATTAGCGATGCAAGTCTCAGGTTAAGATCAAATACACCTACCGTGATTCGGATTCCCATAGACACATAGTCATACTACCAACGGGATTCCGAAGGGTCTATCCAAAGCGAAGCTGTTTTCGTACCATCGGTAAACAGAACCTCCTATTACACTTGCATGAGTATCCAATACCCAAATATATAATAACTATGCCGTTACGCTTCCATAACACGCACAAGTGTAATTCTAGCCTATTCTGCATTATCGATGTCCAGTCTCGATAATACTACGACTATGGATATTTAATGATTAAACCTTACGTGGATTAATACTTTCTCATATTTATTAATCCGGTACTAATCATATGGACTTTTATCATTTATTTATCCCGGTAATCCAATTACAAATGTAAAAGAGTAATTTCCTTTGCCACATAGTTAATTTGTACAACAACACCATGTTCTGTACAAATAGTGATGCTATGGGTCATATATGTCCAACAAGGAGAATATCAAGGCTCGCATCAGACGTTAAAAACAATCTCTTAGGAGGCCTTGATATTCTATTCGACTTACGTAGAACCTGTGTTATAGATCATTCACCTAGTTAGATCTCTGGTCACATTTACAACCAATTGGTTTAACTCATTCAGGAAGTTTAACCAAGTCCCAGACTTGATTGTCATGCATAGAATCCATCTCGGACTTCATGGCTTCCTGTCATTTTCCCTAATCTATATCAAATATCGCCTCTTTATATGTTGTCAGATCTGTTTCCTCCAAGAGGAGAACATCTAGGTTCGCATCAGACGTTAAAAATAATCTCTTATGAGGCCTTGATATTCTATTCGACTTACGTAGAACTTTTGTTGTAGATCCTTCACCTAGTTGGATCTCTGGTTCCATCTCAAGTTCCTCAATGTTGGGATCAAACTTACCGAGTTCAATCTTTCTACAATTCCTTTTTTCTCTCAAAAAATCATTTTCAAGAGAAGTGAAAAAACGAGCAACAAATATATTTCGTTGCTCAGAATCGTAGAATTGATATCCTAAATAATTTTCAGGATATCCAACAAACCTATATTTATATCCCATGGGTGCTAGTTTATCCATTTGCATAACTCTAACGTATGCAAGACAACCCCAAATCTTTAACTATTTAATATTTAGATTTCTACTGAACCATATATGATATGGGGTTATAGAAACAGATTTCGATGAAACTCTATTACGTATGTGGGGAGCAATAAGTAAAGCATAACCCCAAAGGTAATATGAAAGATCTGTATAGCTCATCATAGATCACACCATATCCAATAAAGTATGATTTCTCCGTTCAGACACACCATTGTATTGAGGAGTTCCTGGTGGGCTATATTAGGCGAGAATCTCATTCACCCTTAAATAACTTCTGAATTCGTCGCTCATGAATTCACCACATCGATTTGATCGAATGCACTTGATAAATTTCTCGATTTATTTTTCTACTTTATTTCGGAATATTTTGAACTTTTCAAACATTTCCAATTTATGTCTCATCAAATAAACATATTCATATCTTGACTTATCATCTGTGAAAGTCACGAAGTATATTGAACCATCATGAGCGACATGATTTAATGGACCACACATATCACTGTCTACTAGTTCCAATAAATCTTCAGCACGATTTCCAACAAATAAGGCCTTTGTCAGTTTCCCTTGGATAAATGACTCACATATTGGATAAGGATTTAAGATAAGATCTTCAATCAAACCATTCTTAACCAATTTTGATAGACGTCTAACACCTATGTGGCCCAATCTCATATGTCATAATTCTGTATTATTTAATTCAGATCTTTTACTTGTATTTCCTATATATTAAAGACATCTCTATATGTTTCCAAAACATAATGACAGATAGATAAAGAACATTCACATATCAAATAGTTATCTTTATCATATAAACATAAAGTACCATCATTAATGTTTATTTTATATCATTTCTTATCGAATATCGGTAATAATATTATATGTCTGATAAGAGAGGGTACATAATAACAGTCATGTAAAATTAATTTACATTTATTGTGGAGATATAAAATAATCGTTCCAATGGCTTTGACATCCAATGTCTAGCCATTTCAAACTTTAAGCTGGATCTCCCCTTTGTTCATCCTTCTTTTAACCCTCATACTTGCATGGAGTTGCAAATATGAGTGGGACTGTCGGTTCTAACACCCAACCACTATTTGTATCTAAGGATAATGAGATGTCAATAATAGGAAAAATACAAAGCGTACCCGAGGGTCCTGCCTTTCCTTTCAGCTATGGAATATCTTTCTTCCAATGTCTAGACTTCTTACAGTGTAGACATGTATCACAAGCTACATGCGGTCTTGCAGCTTTGTGATGCTTGGAGTTTCTCTTTGATATCTTCTTCTTTCCCTTTTTTTTTTCTTCGACTTTCTATAAGTCTTTGAAGAGCTTGCTCCACCATGGACATACAAAGTGAGATTGTCTTTCTTCAAATCATGCTCCGTCGTGCGTAACATATTATGAAGTCCTTCATAACTATCTTGCACGGAATGCATCTGAAAGTTTAACACAAAGCTAGCGTAAGTACATGGCAAAGAAGATAGAATCAAATTTTGGCATAGCCGTTCATCATAATGCCCTGTCGTTCCAAATATTGATTTCAACAGGCAATGGATTGATCATCATATAGCTCAACTTTTCTAACTCCAAGATAAGGCTGATGTTCATTTTCTATTCAAAATAGTTCTCGGCTCTTTTCAATTTATTAGAATCCAAACGTCGCGCTAATGGATTTGCGGCAACTATCTACAAGACAATAATTAAACAGTAGTAGAACATCTTCATTTCAATATAAAACACTAATACGATTATGGATTTTAAATCTATTAGTGCCCACCCACTACTTTACATAATTCTGTAATCTCCCTTAAGAGAAAATTAGAAATTTGACAGTCAAAATTTCATACCTGGGAGTGGATTCCATGACATTTACTTCAGCCTCACAATAATTACGGTCTTGGCCTTCATAAACTCATTAGGTATACCTCCAAGGTCAATCACATTCATGTGACTCATAAGTTTGGTCCTGAACTGTTTCTTATCCTCACAATGATGACAGTATTGGATTAAGATAAGTTCCAGGTGTATACTTGTCAATGTGCAGTAATGAGCTTCGTAAGTACACCCTCACAATAATGACGGTATTAGGTGACTACGTCAACTTATCAATCTAAATCTAATATTTTATCGGAGCGACCTAAGTTCCGACCACTTATACCTTCACAATAATGACGGTATTGGGCATAAGTAATAAGAACTCATTCATCTCCGTATTGAAAAAGACAGACCATCCTATAATGCTAAAATATTATTAATATTATTACTTAAAATAAAGTATCACCTAATCACCGGAGATTTATGACAATCAAGTTATAAACATGCTTGGGTCAAAATAAAAATTTTAATTTAAAACATGCAATACATATCCAATATGACTTATTCATAATTAAATTAAAATTATAGAGGCACATATTCAAATACACGTCAAAATGCAACATGTGTTTTGTGATTAAGACCTGCGTTGATACCATTATGTTAGGGTAGTTGTGGAACCCATTGGGTCGGATCGATGCCCCGTGCAGCGAAAGTGGGTCTAACCCGTGGATACCAAGAATGGATATTTTTTAAATTATTTTATGAAATACTATATTTCGTTACGAGTCTGTAGGAAAAAACCAGGACCGAATCTGTGTCCGGAAACTTCGGAACAGAGAAAATGAAGTTTCGGTGCTCATAGGTAACGGCTCTCGATGTGTCGTTGTGCGCATGATTGGGAGTCGCAATGCCCAATCTACGAATGCTCGGCGTCGCGACACGCAAGGATAATTGTCGCTATGTTGACAACTGAGAGGTAATTTTCGCGATGCTGGACTGTGTAAAATATTGACAGTGAGCAAATTTACTTTAAATCTAATTCAAAACATTTCCAATTTTCTCCAAACACTTCAATACACCTAAAAACTAATTATAACATCAACACATGTTATACAACAAACATTCATGTATTCTGAATACATATAGGTGTTTTTTTGAATCAAAATATAAACCAAAATAGAATCCTACAATAAAGTGACTCATGAACAATTTTAGGTCACTCAAAGGTGGTCAAGTGATTCTAGAATGGTAGCCATAGCTCCAAGCTATCATCTAGAGTTCAAAACTCTAATTTTATGTTCCATGTCCAACATGAACATTTTGACCCAACTACAAGCATATTGTGTTTATGCTTCTAAAGTATCCATACACAATTTATTAGCCTAATTTCAACGTCAAACTATGTTATTATATATCCAATACATAATACAAAATTATATGTTTCATTAATGATAACACCTCACTAATGAAAACATAGCTTTAGAGAAGATCAAACTTGTCTACCAAGCTTGATTCCAAGATCCAATCTTCTTTTACTTGTTGAAATATTTTAAAGAACTTCCAAAACTAGCAAGCTTGATTCAAAGATCCAATCTTCTTCTCCTTATTGTTGTAGAGAACTTCCAAAGCTAGCAAGATTGATATGAAGATCCAATATTCTTCTCCTTGTTGTTGTAGAGAACTTCCAAAGCTTCTCCCACAAAAACTTTACTTAGGCTAATATTTCTTTCTTTTGCTTAATGGCTGTTTTAGCTTACTTTTCCTTGATTAAAAACTTGCTCAAGTTTGCCTTTTATAGCAAAACTTATGTAATTTTTAATTAATAAAAGTTCTAATCAACTTTTATATGGGGTTTAATCCAATTTGTCCAAATCTGTATAATTAGGTGTGACTAATCACCTTTGTCTACCACTTTGATTTAATATAATTAAATCATGACAAAGTTTAACCAATGGATTAGTTGATTGTATACCACTTTGATTTAATCCAATTAAATCAAGCCAAATACACCAATAATTACATATTTATATTTACCAAAATATCCTCAAATGAAAGAGATATTTATGAAATTACAACAAAGCTCTGGTGTGATTTTGAATTAATCCAATTTGGTCAAAGTAAATAATTAATGTTATCCAATAACACTTTATTTATTTTAGTTAATAATTATAATATCAAATATTAATTATTATAAAAAATTATCAGTTACCCAAATGCTCAATGAGTACACTTCATATTGTGGGACTCTCTAAGTCCAGACATGTTCGTCACATAAGCCTAGCTTATATGTACGTAATTCGCCACCTCCGAATTCGCGAAGAACACGAACGACCTTTCTGAACTATACAAGTCGAGGTCATCACATGTGTTAACAATCCATCCGTTGTATGCTATCAGAGTTGTGCTTAGGAAACATAGATTACACTGTCAAGTTTTTGAGGCGCACATCTCATGTCGATATTTCCACGATTCTTTATAACTAATAAGAGTACCATTTCTGATATATTTGATCAATCCTAGGTGATCGGCTTTGGCCAAAGTCTTAAGAACCGTGACTTACTCACATAGATACCTAAACCCCTTTATCGTACACATACGGGTCGATAGATCCTATCTTGATACGCATTTGATTAACGAGTGCATCGGTCAACCCCCAAGGAACATCTAGCGGTTGGACCATGAAAGGTCTCTGACATATATGGCATCAAAGTGTAGAGGATCACAAAAAAAATCAATGATATCCTATAGTCAGAGGATCACATATGCTACTCGACTCAAGGAGATTCCTATTGACGGTGGTGTATACTTCCAACTATTAGGAATCACCTCTGAGTCATTCAGTAATCGCTCCAACGAATACTTACATGTCTATATGAGCTTCCATTGCTCATGGTACATCAGGTTAAACCATTGGAAGTCCAATTCCAATATGCGACATGTGCTACTATTCTAGGTTATAGGAGTTCGACCGTATTCCAAAACCAACGACTATGAATATTTTACTTTAAGAATAGTTTATAATAGTAATATTATCCCAATGTTAGACCACCCAGTGTCCAGGATTACTACATGACTATTCTAAGTTCGATGTCATTCTTAGCATATTTATATATCAATCTAATATACATAATGACATTACCATTAACAAAGTTGAAATGGAAATGTAGTTATTTTATTAATAAATAATAAAATATAATGTACAATACATTATTCGGATTGACGCTCCAAGCACCAACTCAATAAAAATATCCCCCAATGATAGAGATATTAATAAAATTACAACAAAGCCCTTGTGTGATTTTGGATTAATCCAATTAATCCAATTGGGTTAAAGTAAATAATTAATGTTATCCAATAACACTTAATTATTGCAGTTGATAATTATAATATCAAATATTATTTATTATAAAAAATTATCAGTTACCCAAGTGCTCAATGAGTACACTTCATATTGTGGGACTTTCCAAGTCCAGAAACATTCGTCATATAAGCCTAGCTTATATGTACGCAATTCGGCCACCTCCGAATTCGCGAAGAACACAATGACCTTTTCTGAACTATACAAGTCGATGTCATCATATATTGATGAGGATTAAAAAATGTACAATTAATAAAAGAAAAATTAATTATTTTACACTTAAAATTTCATTAATCCCCTTAATTTAGCACATTTGTTAAATAATAATTATATTTATATTTTATTGTGATTTTTATTTATTGCGTCGGTAAAATACTGCTTCGGAAGCTCAACATGAAAAATGAATATGAGATCTGAATTACAGGACCCAAAAATCCTAAAAAGAGCGTGACAGCTAGATTCAAATCGGACTTGGAAAACATTCACCGTGTGCAGATTGGTGACAAAATGAGCTTATGATGTATTTACCCACCAAGATTTTATATAAAAAAATATTTTATACATATTATACTGGAGGTCCCACCAAGATTATATATATTATTTTAATATATATTATTATTAATTAAAAAATTCTATCAATTGCTTTCCACCTTTCGGTGGAAGGCAATTGCCAGCTTGCAAATTGCAAGCTGCAAGGGAGGTACGAGAAGAGGTGCTCAACACCTCAGTTTCTTCAGCCTGGGAGTCCATAGTTTTCTCTGAAATTTTATGAAATCTCAGCTCTTGTGTATTTTATTTTTTTAAAACTTTCTTGTAATTTTTTCCTCTCAGTAATAAAATTATGTGTGTTTTTATTCAAATAATGAGTAGCTAATTTCATCTTGCTGGGGTAAAATGTGAAACTTTTAATATAAAAATATAGATTAATCTTTTTTATATTATAATATATAATTTGTAATCTAATGATTAATATTTAATTTAAATCTGGATTAATTATTGACAAACATTGTTACCATCTATATGGTTGGTTTTATTTATTTGACATAATTGAGTACCTGAATGGACTTGTTACAAACAAATGCTATCACCACCTTTATGACCAGTTTTATTTGCTTTGCCAGAATTAATTCCTCAAATAAATTAACTGGATAATATTGACAATTTATATATTATAAAAAATAAGATTTCTAAATTTGAAATATTAAAAGTGGATCCCCTAACCCCCTCTATTTTATTTTATTGTCGCATTTTAATTTAAAATTTTCAATCACTTCAAACAATTCACTCTTTTTATTTTCAGTCGAATTATTATTTTATCTTATTAAATCTATTCTCTGTGGATCGACCCCAGACTTACCAGGTTATTTTATTACTTCAACACGCTCATACTTGGGAGTAAAGAACCATTTTGTGAGTGTGTCAAGTTTTTAGTGCCATTGTCGGGGAATATAATTTAGTAGATAAAATAATAATTTTTCGTTCTTTTTATTTTATTTTTTTCTTTTGTATTTCCTTTCTAACATACATAATTTCAAAAAGAAAGACAACAATACAATATCGGGAATCTGACTTTAAAAGACCTTGTTTGTCAATCTATAAGAAAATTGGATGGGAAGCATATCATCGACCCATAGAGGGCGTTCAAGTCGTTACTGGACATAAAACCAGGGGAAAATATGAGCCACAATCATAACTACTAGTACATATTGTTTCAATTTATTGCTTTGATTTCCTTCACTTTAAATTACTGTTTTGATTTACTTTAATTTGCTATTTTGATTTCCTTTAATTTTGCCGACAATATCTAAACTTTTGACTTTCAGGATCTATTTTATTGTTCATCTGACAATTGTCATTTTACTGGTACTAGTGCTTTTATTACTCATCTTTTTTCAGGATCCATAAATATAGCTCATCATTTCCCTCTTCGACACATCCAGATAAGAGAAAAAAAAATGGAGAAAACTTCAAGACGACGAGTCACTAATATATGTGTGTTTTGTGGAACTAGCTCTAGAACTAAACCAAAATTTATTGAAGCTGCAAAAGAATTGGGTAGAGTTATGGCGGAAAGAAACATGCACTTAGTATATGATTGTGGCAATCTTGGATTGATGGGATGTGAATCAAATGCTGTTCAAGAAGGTGGCAGTCAAGTTTTGAGGATCATCCCAAAATCTTTGGTAGACGAAAACCTCATCGGAAAATCAAATGGAGAAGAATACATTGTCTCAGATATGTCTGATAGACTTACTAAAATTATTAATCATGTTGATGCTTTTATTGCTTTACCAGGTGGGTTGGGAACGTTGGAAAAAATATTCACAATTGTGTCATGGGCGAACTTGAACATTCATCGAAACCCATTGGACTACTTAATATTGATCACTTTTTCAATTTTATTTTAGTATTTCTTGAGGATGCCAAAAGACTTGGGTTCATTTCGAAACCGGTAAAAGATATATTTCTAATTGCAAGAAAAGCTAATGAATTAATTGACCAATTCTTAGCTTATGAACCAAAAATCGATCTCATTCTTTCCAAGTTGAATTGGTCTGAGAATGATCATGACAAGAAGCGTACAGTGGACTTGGATCTTAATCTGTAATATTTTTCTTTTAAATAGTCGTATATTCAATTGTCAATTCCACACTAATCAGATGATGTCTTCTAAACTCTATTTTTTCTTATTCAGACATCGGGGACAATGTCTCAATTTGGTTGGAGGAGTGGATGGTTGATTAGATGGTTTTCGTTTTTATATTTCATTGTTGTATTTTTCTTTAAAAAAACTTATTTTTCATTTTTTGTGTTGTTGTTTTATGTATAAAAGATATAAATTATATTATTTTTTCTTTGTTTTTATTTTGTGTGTAAAATAAAAAAAATATTGTGTTGATTTTCTTTAGTGTTTTTATTCAAAAAAAAAACTACACAAAAACCAACAATAAATAGATTTTTTATCATCCGGATCTCCCTGGAAGTCGGAGTCTGTATAACCCTTAAATTTTAGCTCATCTTCTCTATAAATTAGAAACTTATCCTTAGTACCCTTAAGATATTTCAGGATATGTTTCATGGTTGTCCAATGATCATTACCCGGATCAGATTGATATCAGCTAGTAACACTAACACCGAAACTTATATCAGGTCTTGTACATAGCATAACATACATAATGTTTCTAATAAAAGAAGCATATGGCAAGTTAGACATTCTAACTCTCTCTTTCTCAATCTGAGGTGCAATTTTCTTCGAAATCTGTATGTCATATCGAGAATGTACATTTAATGCACTGTAGTTGGTAAAACAATACATTTCTAACATTTTATCTATGTACGTGGTTTTTATCATCCGGATCTTCCTGGAAGTCAGAGTCTGTATAAATATGCTAAGAATGACAGCAACCTTAGAATAGTCATTTAGTAATACTGGACACTGGGTGGTCCGACATTGGGATTGTATTACTATTATAAATTATTCTTAAAGTAAATATTCCTAGTCATTGGTTTTGAAATACGGTCGAATTCATATAACCTATAAGACTAGCACATGTTATATTTTGGAATTGGAGTTCCAATGGTTTAACCAGACGTACTATGAGCAATGGAATCTCATATAGACATGTGGGTATTCGTTGGAGCAAATACCGAATGACTCACAAGTGATTCCTAATAGTTGGAAGTACACACCACCGTTAATAGGAATCTCCTCGAGTCGAGTAGCATATGTAATCCTTTGACTATAGGATAACATTGATTTTGTGTGAGATCCCCCACACTTAGATGTCATATATGTCAGAAACCTTTCATGTTCTAGACTCTATATGTTCGTTGGGTATGGACCGATGCTCTCGTTAATCAAGTGCTTATCAAGATATGATCTATCGGCCCGTATGTGTACCATAAGAGGTTTAGGTGCCCATGTGAGTAAGTCACGATTCTTACGACTTTGGCAAAAGTCGATCACCTAGGGTGGATCACATTAGTTGTAAAGAATCATGAATATGTAGACATGAGATGTGCGCCTCAAAAACTTGACGGTGTATTCTATGTTTCATAAGCATAACTCGGATAGCCTACGACGGAGGGATTGATAAACATATGTAATGACCTGAACTTGTATATTTCAAAAAGGTCGTTCGTGTTCTTCGTAAATTCGGAGGTGGCCGAATTGCGTACATATTAGCTAGGCTTATATGATGAACTTGTCTGGACTTAGAGAGTCCCACAATATGAAGTATACTCGTTGAGCACTTGGGTAGCCGATTATTTTTTATAATAAATAATATTCGATATTATAATTAACAACTAAGATAATCAATAGTTATTGGATAATATTGATTATTTACTTTGACCTAATTAGACTAATTGGATTAATTCAGAATTACACAAGGGCTTAATTATAAATTCATAAATATCTTTACCATTTGAGGATATTTTGATAAATAAAAATATATAATTATTGGTGTATTTGGCTTGATTTAATTGGATTAAATCAAAGTGGTAGACATGTAACTAATCCATTAATTAAACTGTCTTGATTTAATTGGATTGGTTCACAAAGGTGATTAGTCACACCTAATTATACATATTTGGACAAATTAGATTAAGCCCACATAAAAGTTGAGTAAAACTTTTATTAATTAAAAATTGCCTAAGTTTTGCTATAAATAACAAGCTTGAGAAAATATTTTAATCAAACTTAAGAAAGCTAAAACAAGCAATTCCTATAGAAGTTAGCCTAAGTTATAGAAGTGTTTAGAGAAGCTTTGGAATATCTCTACAACATTTCAACGAGGAGAAATCAAGATTGGATCTTGGTGTGAAGCTTGCTAGCATTGGAATCAAGATTGGATCTTGGAGTCACACTTGCTAAACTTTGGAAGTTCTCCAACCATTTCAACAAATGAGAATGATATTGGATATTTGTATCAAGCTCACTAGTTAATGTTTGATCTTCTCCTAAGCTATGTTCTTCATTAGTGAGTTTTCATTAGTGAGACATATAATGATGAATTATGTATTGGATGCATAATAACAAAGCATAAAGTTGAAATTAGGCTAATGAATTGTGTTAGGATGCTTTGGAAGTATAAACACAATATGCTTGTAATTGGGTCAAAGATATTCATGTTAGACATGAAATAATTAATATGAGTTTGGAACTCTAGATTAAAGCTTAGAGTTAAAGCTACCATTCTAGAATAACTTGACCACCATTGAGTGACCTAGAATTATTCATGAGTCATTTCATTGTGGGATTCTAATTTGGTTTGTATTTTGATTCAAACAAATGCATATATGTATTTAGAATACATGTATGTTAGTTGTATAACATGTGTTGTAGTTGGTTTTGATGTTAAATTGGTCTTAAGGTGTATTGAAATGATAGGAGAAAATTGGAAGTGTTTAGGATTGATTTGAAGGTTAAAATGCTCTCTGCCAATATTTTACACAAGGCAGCTTCGCAATACTAACCTTCCAGCATTAAGACACTGAGCATTAGACATACGGGCGTCGCGACTCTCACCCTTGCACGTTGTGACTTCGGGACGTTGAGTTCTCAAAGATTTGGACGTGATGCGGAGACCCGGGCGTCACGACTCTAAGAGCTGATGAACATTAAAACTTCATTTTCTCCGTTTCGGAGTTTCCGGACTCCGATTTGGTTCCTTTTTTTCCTATGGACTCGTATCAGAATGTAGTTTTCATTAAAATATTTAACCTATCCCTGATATCAACATGTTAGACTCACTTTCGCTGTGCGGGGCACCGATCCGACCCTAGGGGTTCCAAAACCTCCCCAACAAGATCTTCAATCAAACCATTCTTAACTAATTTTGATAGAATTCTAACACCTATGTGGCTCAATCTCATATGCCATAATTCAGTCTTATTTAATTCATATCTTTTACTTGTATTTTTCTCTACCTTAAAAATATCTCTATATGTTTCCAAAACATAATGGCCGTTAGATAAAGAACATTCACATATCAATTAGTTGCTTTATCATATAAACATAAAATACTATCTTTAATGTTTATTTTATATCCGTCCTTATCCAATATCAGTAATGATATTATCTGTCTGATAAGAGATTATACATAATAATAGTCATATAAAATTAATTTACATTCATTATGGAGATCTAGAATAACTATTCATATGGTTTTGATATCCAATGTCTCTCCATTACCAACTCTAAGCTGGATCTCCCATTTAATTAGCCTTCTTTCAACTCTCATGGCTCGCATGGAGTTGCAAATATGAGTAGGACTACCGATGTCTAACACCCAAACACTATTTGCATCCAAGGCTAATGTGATGTCAAAAATAGGAAAAATACAAACCGTACCTGGGGTTCCAGCTTTCCTTTTCCAGTGTCCAGACTTCTGGCAGTGTAGACATATATCACGAGCTACATGCGGTCTTGCAGTTTTGTGCTTATTGGAGTTTCTCTTTGATATCTTCTTCTTTCCCATTTTGATTTTCTTCGACTTTCTGGATGTTGGAGATTCTAAGGGTCCCAAGGATCATAAATCAAGCATGAACATGTGTGAATAAATTCGAGGAAGTCACGTAATACTTACATCGAGCGGTTGAGCGACGCGGAGACAACAAAAACAAAATTCTGCCTCTATGGACTGGTTCGGCAGTGACAGCTCCAAGCTCACTGGTTTCGCCC
Organism: Zanthoxylum bungeanum; assembly: GCA_019454045.1. NCBI lineage: Eukaryota > Viridiplantae > Streptophyta > Magnoliopsida > Sapindales > Rutaceae > Zanthoxylum > Zanthoxylum bungeanum. The sequence goes on along the minus strand of SKCR01054276.1, from coordinate 15,678 downwards.
ATTTTCTTCAATTTTTGAGCTCCAAGCTTCGTCAAACGATTCCCGGCTCATGGGTGGACTTCCCTATCACCTTCGCATGATCCCGTAGTGTGCTAGCACTCCCGATTTTGCCACAAAATCGCGACTTTTCTTCCCATTATTCTTCATTGGCTTCGGCAGTGGCTGCCAAACCAGAAGCAAGAAAACAGCCCCTAAGGGCATGAGATGAGAGAAGAAAGAAGAGTGAGAGAGATGAAAATGTGTTTATTAATTTTGGTATTTGATTTCTAAAACATATACCAAAATTTTGGCTTTTGAAAAGTCAAACAATCAAAGCCATTAATGCCCACAACAACCACATCAATCAATCAATCCAATCAATTGTCACATCACTCAAAGTGACATGATTTGACGCTTGATGTGACGCTAGATGCGACTAGCGATTTGACGCTTGATTTGACTTGCGTGCCGCACTCGAATTCGAAATGCGAATGCGCTCGCAAATAATCCCGCGCTCGGGTTCGCTAATTCCAAATTAACGAATTTTCCGTTGCGTCGTAATTAAATGATTACGCCTAGTGAAATCACTATCACATCGCTAACGATTTAATTCCAAATTAACTCGTTCGCCCGAATTAAAATCTACTTTTAATTCCACGTCGAAATCCAATTTCTTTTAATATATCAAATATATTAATTTACCGATTAATTCCAAATTAATCGTTATCTCTATTTAATTGATATTTTATCCTAGATAAAATATCTCCGCAATTAATCCCAGATTAATTTTCTCTCTCATCTTATTAATCCCAGATTAATTAAAAGTGCGAGTTATACGTCATCGGTGAATCTTTGGGAAGCGACCCATGAGATCCCCAGATATGTTGGCAGTAAATTCGGTCGTCGGACTATCTGAACACGTAAGTACCTCATACTACATTTATACCGATTTACAAGACAAGGTTGGCTTCTAGCAAAGCAACATGCCTACCTAATGCTCCAGAAATATCCTTACAGGAATAAAAGATCTGTATCAGGCGTAGTATACGTAGTATTGCATATTTCTATCTAGTATTGGATGATCACATGCAAGGCCTGGGGCTGGTACAGTGTCTGCCCCGTACGAAGCATATATCGGATTACGAGCAACTAGTCTCTTTAATATCGGATAATCATGACCAAGTCATATTATCCCGACGGTTGCAACCTTTATAGAGAACCAGTTCTGTATCCCTGCGCGAGCATCAACTCCATATGACTGGAGTGACACTTCCGTCTTGACATCACACCCAACACACTACGATTATCAATATACCCAGCATTGGCGTACACAGAACCGGTTAAAGACCTGGAAGACTGCAACCAAAGTATATTGATTGTCGCAAGTATTAGCGGTGCAAGTCTCAGGTTAAGACCAAATACACCTACCCTGATTTCGAACTTCCATAGACACATAGTCATAATATTAATGGAATTCCGAGGGGGTCTTATCCAGAGCGAAGCTGTTTCCCGTACCATCGGTGAAACACAACCTCCTATTACACTTGCATGAGTATCATATACCCAAATATATGAGAACTATGTCGTTGTGCCCTCACAACACGCACAAGTGTAATACTAGTCTTTTACGCATTCATCGATGTCCAATCTCGATAATGCTCTGACTAGGGATATTTAATGATTTATCCTTCGTGGATTGATACTATCTCATATCATTCTCAATCCAGGAACAAATCATAGGGACCTCCTATCATTTATACATCTAGGTGATCTAATCACAAATGATAAGAGTGCAATCTCCTTTATCACATAGTTAATTTGTACAACAACACCGTGATTTGTACAAATAGTGACGCTATGGGTCATAATTGTCTAACACTGGAAGTCTTTAAAGAGCTTGCTCCACCATGTCGGTACAAAATGGGATTACCTTTCTTTAAATCATGCTCCATCATGCGTAACATGTTATGAAGTTCTTCCTAAGTGGCTTGCATCGAATGCATCACAAAGCCAACATATCTTAATCATTTTGACTCCAAGACAAGACATATATTCATCTCATACTTTAAGTAGTTTGCGGCTCCTTTCAGTTTATTGGAATCCAAAAGTTGCGCTAATGGATTTGCGGCAGCCTTTTACAAGACAACAATTAAACACTAGCAGAATATTTTCATTTCAATATAAAAATACTAATACGATTATGAATTTTAAATCTATTACTGTCATGCCACTACTTTACGTAATTCCGTAATCTCCCTCAACGGAAAAATAAAAATTTGACAATCAAAATTTCATAGCGGGAAGTGGATCCCATGACATTTACTCCAGCCTCACAATAATGACGGTCTTAGCCTTCATAAATTTATTAGGTAGACCTACAAGGTCAATCACATTCATGTGACTCATAAGTTTGGTCATGAACCGTTTCTTATCCTTACAATAATGACGGTATTGGATTAAGACGTGTTCCGGGTGTATACTTGTCAATGTGCACTAATGAGCTTCGTAAGTACACCCTCATAATAATGATGGTATTGGGTGACTATGTCAACTCATCACGCTACATCTAATGTTTTACTGGATCGACCTAAGTTCCGACCATTTATACCCGCACAATAATAAAGGTATCGAGCATAACTAATAAGAACTCATCCATCTCTGTATTAACAAGACGGACCATCCAATAATACTCCAACATTATTAATATTATTACTTAAAATAAAGTAACCACCTAATCACAAGAGATTTATGACAATCAAGTTATTAACATGTTTGGGTTAAAATAAATAATTTTAATTTAAAAATGCAATGCATATCCAATATGACTCATGCATAATTAAATTAAAATTACAGAGGCATAGATTCAAATACAATTTCAAACATTTAACATGTGTTGTGTGATTAAGACCTGCGCTGATACCATTCTGTTGGGGGCAGATATGAGACCCCTAGGGTCAGATCGGTGCCCTACGCAGCAGAAATAGGTCTAACCCGTGGTAATTGAGTATGCGTGCATTTTAAAATATTTTAAATGAAATAATATATTCCATTACGAGTGTATAGGAAAAAATGGGGCTAAATCGGAGTCTGGAAACTCAAAAATGGGAGAAAATAAAAGTCAGCACTCTACAATATGCGTGCGCACTATGCGCACATTGTTCACATTATTTTATTTTTTCATTTTTCAAATGCTATTAATATTCCTTCAGCTCTTTGGAATTCCAGAGAATTGAAAGAAATAGGGTCTTTTACCCTAATTCCTTCCAACTTTCCCTAAACATTTTCAAACACCCAAAATTAATTTTTAACATCAAAACCAACATCAACACATCTTATAGAACAAAATCATATTTTTCAAAATATCAAATATTTTTACAAAAACATAAATTTATTCTAAATATGTACATGCATAAATTTTAAATCCAAAAAACAAACCAAATTTGAATCTCACAATGAAGTGACTCATGAATAATTCTAGGTCATTTAAATGTGGTCAATTGATTCTAGAATGGTAGTCATAGCTCCAAGTTTTTATCTAACGTTCCAAACTCTAATTTTATGTTCCATATCCAACATGAATATTTTAACCCAATCACAATCATATTGTGTTTATGCTTCCAATGCATCCATACAAAATTCATTAGCCTAATTTCAACATCAAACTATGTTATTATGTATCCAATACATAATACACCACTATATGTTTCACTAATGGTAACTCAATAATGAAAAACATAGCTTTGGATAATATCAAACTTACCTAGCAAGCTTGATTCCAAGATCCAATCCTTTTCTCCTTATTAAAATGTTGTGGAGAACTTCCCAAGTTAACAAGATTGATTCAAAGATCCAATCTTCTTCTCATTGTTGAAATGTTGTGGAGAACGTCCAAAGTTAACAAGCTTGATTCCAAGATCCAATCTTCTTCTCCTTTTTCAAATATTGTGGAGAACTTCAAAGATAGCAACCTTGGTTCCAAGATCCCATCTTCTTCTCCTTGTTGTTATAGAGAACTTCCAAAGCTTCTCTCACAAAAACTTTACTTAGGCTAATATTTCTTTCTTTTACTTAATACTTGTTTTATCTTACTTTGCCTTAATTAAAAACATTCTCAAGCTTACCTTTTATAGTAAAACTTAAGCAATTTTTAATTAATAAAAGTTCTAATCAATTTTTATGTGAGCTTAATTCAATTTGTCCAAATATGTATTATTAGGTGTGACTAATCACTTTTGTCTACCACTTTGATTTAATCCAATAAAATCAAGACAAAATTTAATTAATGGATTAGTTGAATGTCTACCACTTTGATTTAATCCAATTAAATCAAGCCAAATACACATATTATTACATATTTATAATTACCAAAATATCCTCCAATGGTAGAGATATTTATGAAATTACAACAAAGCCCTTGTGTGATTTTGGATTAATCCAATTGGGTCAAAGTAAATAATTAATGTTATCCAATAATACTTAATAATTTTAGTTGATACTTATAATATCAAATATTATTTATTATAAAAAATTATCGGTTACCCAAGTGTTCAACGAGTACACTTCATATTGTGGGACTCTCAAAGTCCAGACACATTCGTCATATAAGCCTAGCTTATATGTAGGCAATTCGGCCACCTCCGAATCTGCGAAGAACACGAACGACCTTTCTGAACTATACAAATCGAGGTCATCACATATATTTATCAATCCATTTATCGTATGCTATCTGAGTTGTGCTTAGGAAAAATAGATTACACTGTCAAGTTTTTGAGGCGCACATCTCATGTCGACATGTCCACGATTCTTTACAACTAATCAAAACATCATTTCTTATATATCTGATCCACCATAGGTGATCGGCTTTGGCCAAAGTCTTAAGAATCGTGACTTAATCATATGGATATCTAAACCCAATATGGTTCACATACAGGCCGACAGATCCTATCTTAATACACACTTGATTAACGAGTGCATCGATCCACACCCAACGAATATCTAGCAGTCAGACCATAAAAGGTTGGCACTCCAAGTACCAACTCTAACAGTAAGAACCTGTACCGACAGCTAAAAGCGATTATGAAAAAGGAAAGTTGTTGGAGTAATTGAAAGCAAAGAGCCCTTAAAAAGTCAACTACCAGCAACATCAGAAGCTATAGAAGCAACTAGCAGGGATATGAGGCAACACCTCAGGAGGCGTTAGAGGGCTGGCACGTGTCTCATGTTTAAGGATGGACATGCCCGAAAATGGGTATGGGAAATAGCGTAGATTGAAGTATCGACTTGCAGAAAAAAGGATCGGATGAGGGCCCTCGGATTTCAAGTGAACTATATCAAATCAATGACATGACCATCTACCTACTCTGCATTTATTTCCTTCACAGAAAATGACATATATATGCTGAAACCAACACATCCAAATCCTATGATAATTAAACTACGCATATCAGATGTGATAGTCTCTCGCATCCTAGTTTACGGAGGAAGTAGCTCTGACATCATCTTCTGAGAAACATTCCAACAGATTGAGGAAGATCAAAACCTCATCTCACCCACCCTAAAACCAATGTTAGCATTCAACAATGCGAGAGTGAAACCCCTAGGGATAATAACATTGTTGGTATATGCTGCAGAAATGGTAATACAAGTCGAATTTCTGATCATCAATGCTACATCTCCGGTAAATGTGATTATGGGTTGCAAATGGATCCAGGCAGTGAAGGGTGTGGTATCAACCCTGCACCAAGTAATGAGATGTTAGTCCTTGAATGAGCTGTATACCATCGATATTAAGGGTGATCCCCTCCAAGACAGCTGATGTTACAACATCAATTCGGGAGGAGTACATAGGATTGTTGGACAATTATGACCCATAGCATCACTATTTGTACAGATCATGGTGTTGTTGTACAAATTAACTATGTGACAAAGGAAATTTCCCTTTTATCATTTGTAATTGGATTACCTAGATGTATAAATGATAAAAGGTCCATATGATTAGTTCCGGATTGAGATGATATGAGACAGTATCAATCCATGAAGGTTTAATCATTAAATATCCATAGTCGTAGTATTATCGAGATTGGACATCGATAATGCGGAATAGACTAGTATTACACTTGTGCGCGTTGTGGGAGCATAACGGCATAGTTCTCATATATTTGGGTATAGGATACTCATGCAAGTGTAATATGAGGTTATGTTTACCGATGGTATGGGAACAGCTTCGCTCTGGATAGACCCCTTGGAATTCCATTGGTAGTATGACTATGTGTCTATGGAAGTCCGAATCAGGGTAGGTGTATTTGGTCTTAACCTGAGACTTGCACCGCTAATACCTGCGACAATCAATATACTTTGGTTTTGGTCGTTCAGGGCTTTAACAGGTTCTGTGTACGCCTCTTCTGGGTATATTGAGAATCCTAGTGTATTGGGTGTGATGTCAAGACGGAAGTATCACTCCAGTCATAGTGGAGATGATGATCACGTAGGATACGAAACTTGTGCTCTTTTGTACTGCAGTCATCGGGATAATATGACTAGGTCATGATTATCCGATTATAGAGACTAGTTACCAGGGATCCGATATGTGCTTCGTACGGGGGAGACAAAATTCCAGCCCCAGGCCTTGCACGTGACATCCGATACTGGATCATAATACACAATACTACGTATACTACGCCAGATAAAGATTACATATTCCTTTAAGAATATTTCTGGAGAATTGGGTGAGCACGGTGTTTTGCTAGAAGCCAACCATGTCTTGTAAATCGGTAAAAACATAGTACTAGGTACGTACGTGTTCGGATAGTCTGACGACCGGATTTACTGCCAACATATCCGGGGATCTCATGGGTCGCTTCCCAGAGATTCACCGATGACGTATGACTCGCACATTATTAATCTGAGATTAATTATAAGAGAGAGAAAATTAATCTGGGATTAATTACAAAGATATTTTATCTGGGATAAAATATTATTTAAAGAGAGAGAACGATTAATTTGGAATTAATGATAAAATAATATATTGGATATATTATACGAAATTAGATTTCGACGCGGAATTAAAATTAGATTTTAATTCGGGCGAACGAGTTAATTTAGAATTAATTCGTTAGCGACGTGAATAGTAATCTTGCTAGGCATAATTATTTAATTAAATTTGATTTAATTACGTTGCAATGAAAAATTCGTTAATTCGGAATTAGCGAACCCGAGCCCGTGAGTGTTTGCGGGCCCACTCACATTTCGTATTCAAGTGTGGTCCACAAGTCACATCAAGCGTCAAATCACTAGTCAATCAAGTGATGAATGTCTTGTCACTTTGAGTGATTGACAACTAGCCAATATTCATGATTGATGGTGGTGGTTGGATGGCTTTAATGCTTGTACCAATTTTGAAAGTTGAATTTGGTATATCCTTTATTTGTTTTAGAAACACAAAACCAACACACAATTTTTCACTCTCTCCTCTCTATCTCTCGGCCTTAGGCCATTTTTTCTTCTTTCTTCCTTCTCAAGCCGAGAACAAGATGAAGAACAAGGGAAAGATTTGCGGCAAATTTTTCCGAGTGCTAGCACACATTTGGAGTCTTACAAATGTGATAGGGAAACCCACCCATGGGCATGGAATGCACACCCAAGCTTGGAGCTTGGCCGAACAAATGGAGCACAAAAAGGGAGGCCAAAACCGTGAGCTTCATGGAAGAAAAACTTGAAGATTTTTGTTGTTCCTCGCATCGCAAAAGCCGATCTTTGTAAGTATGATTCCGCTATACTTCTTATGAGTATTCACATGATTTCTATGCTTAAATTGATCTTGGGACTAACCTAGAAACCCAACAATGGTATCTTGAGCCATTTTGAGCATGAAATATACTTAGGGTAAAATTTGGGTAAATTGGATTTGAGCATGTTTTGACTAAATTACTTGTTTGAGCATGCTTGTATATGGATGACTTGGAGTTGTTTGTGATCAATTTTGTGAAAAATGGATTGGATCAATTTTTCCCCAAATTTGAGGCTTGGCCGAAACATATGCTTGCCCTAATGTCATGGTGATTTTGTTTTTTGAATCATTGGATGAGTTTGAATGACTTGGGAAATGTTGATTTAGGATTTAATTGGATTGAATTCGGAATCGAACAAAAATTCCCCTAATTGCCGTGAATGATAAGTATGGAAAATGATTGATTTTTTGATTCAATTGTGTTGGACATAAGTTGATGATGATAAGCATAATTAATTGAGTAAATTAGTGTTTTGGAAATGTTAATTTGGATAATTAATTATGGCTATACACTTTAATTAATTTAATTATGAAATTTGGAATTTTTGTAATTTAATTAATTAGGCCAAATTTGGAATTGGGCTTGTAAAGTTCTATTTGGGCTTAATGGGCTTGGTTGGGCCAAGTTTGGTTTAGGCTAATTGGTTGGATCCAATTGGGCCCAAAACCATATCCATAAAGTCCAAATATAATAAAATGGACCTTTGATTCTAATTGGGCCTAATGGGCCTAAATTGGTTTCTTGGCAAATAAGGGTGATTCCTTAAATGGGCTTTGGTATTTGGGTTTGACCCATATTGACCAAAAGTCCATGCCTTAAGAAATTAATTGAAAGCCCATTAGACTTTAAATTAAATTGACATTGGATGTTAAATGGGCTTTGAGACCCGTAAAGATTAGATTTAGAATCTAAGTCGTAAAGGCACATTAAAAAGTGTAATTATTTAATTTAGAATTAAATATAGAATTAGTATTAAATACAAATTAAATTGGATTTAATATTGTAGTTTAATATAATTCAAGAATTCGTACTTTGAGAACTTATTCGCAAAACGAGTTTGACTCGCGCAAAATCAAATCGTTGTTTGAACATTGGATGGTCATTAATTTCTGATTAATTAATTAGATTAGATTGATTGATAACATGCTTTGTGTGAATACATGGATGCGATGTATGAATAATGTATATAAGATGGATATTATATGGGTGAGAGGCAATTTTGGAAATTGTTGTAATAAATTTAGAATTTATTAATTGGACCTGCGTGTCCAGCCTATTACCTCTTGACTCTTTTTATTTCTCTTCTCACATATTCCCATCAATGTAAATGAGGTTTCTTTAGAAGTGTTTGTAATCGGGTAGAAGTAATATTTGTGCTAGCGGGAGAGAGGAAATGGAGAGATTTGTTCTAGGAACAATGTGTTAAGTATCCATCCGCATATCATTATTATTTTATTTATACGCGCCTTATTATGTTTTTAGAATGCATGTTTAAGGGTGTATGATGATGAGACCTTAACAAAGATAATAATTGGTTGCCAATTTACGCGAAAAACCCTCAACACATATTAAGCGTTTTTCCTTCCATTGAGTGATTCTTACTCAAGATCCAAGATTGGCACTGGTTTGTTGGCCAAAGTCAAGACCTTTGTCCGTCGCGGATGTGTTTGAATCATGAAAGTTTTGTTCCATATCGTGTTTTGTCCAAGTTGTGATTTGTTGGCCAAAGTCAAGATCACTTCTTTTCCATCGACATCGATTACGAAGCTTTCCAAGGTCAATGGGTTCCGCTTAACTGGGATCATTAAGTTTGTTGTGCCAAAGCCAAAGCTTAGTTGATTCAGAGGAAAAAGGTTAGGCAATATATTGGATATATTGGCATATATAATATATATATGTTTCGGACTTGGATGTCCACCTACCGGATCTAGGAATTGGATGAGATCCAATTGATCTTAGAGATCTACCTAGTTAATTATCATACAATTTGTTGGCCAAAGTCAAGATTGTGTGTTATTTAACGGGATCATAGCCCACTAGGAAATAAGGTTTCCCAAGTAATCCACAGAGGGTTAGAGGCTCGCCGAAAAATAGTGGGAGGCAAGTATTAAATTTGCAATATTCGTTTAGTTACTTGCCAATACGCGCTCATTTCATTTTTCATCAATAAATTAATATATTAGTTGGACTAATATTTAATGTTGTTTTAAATTAAATAGTTGGACTGTATTCAAACTACTTCAATTAATAGTTGATTTTATAATTGGATTATAATAATCAATATAATTGAATTTAACCTATTAAATTATAGTTGATTATATAGTTAGACTATAGTAATCATTATAATAAATAGTACCTAAAATCGTTGATTGGATAGTTGGACTATAGCAATCAAGATAAATGAAAGATTAGTGTTTAAAACATAATCCTGGGTGAAAATATTTTTAAACGGCTTTAATTTTCAGATTGGGAATAAAATCTCAGGATATTCCTGGGAACTGAGAAGTTATTTATTTGATTGAATGACGTCTCGAGCCTAAGCCCGGAGCTGAGCAAATAGTATAACATGATATTTGGAATATTCATGTGATGATAACTTTAGTGCTTAATCCGTTATGCTTGCCTCAAAGACTCCTTAATTTCTTAGTCAAAACTAAGGATTAGATCCTTATAGAATGATAATGAAATTGAAGGATCTTCATAGATCTATTCTTAGATCTTAGAAGAACAAATTGCAATAGAAAACTCTTTGAGAGTTAATGGCTATACTCAAGGAGACAAAGTCAGAGTTTGCAATAGGGCAAGAAGCGCAAGGCGCATCTTACTTCGACATCCCAGAAGGCCAAGGCTTGCCAAAGGCTTATGGGGTGTGAAAAAGGGGCAAAGGCAAAATCATTATAATCTTCTAGGAAGACATAGGACATATCCCAAATGTCTGCCTAAATTGTGACAAATGGGGGCACTGGAAGCGTGACTGCCGTATGGACAAGGCAGACATGAAGGAATTGAATACGGGCAAGGCTCCGACTTCAAATATGTTTGTCATAAACATGTTCGCTACTAGTATTAAAATTGTATTTTAGATATTGAGTGTGGTACATAAATATGTACTGGATGTGCAGAATCTGCTGACAAGCAGGATACTGACTTCAGATGAGATTGATATGCGAATCAGAAATGGGACGAGAGTCACTGTTTTTGACCGTAGAGACCTAAGTTTAGGAACTACCCTTCAGGTGTGTACTTAAATTAGGAAATTGTTATAATGTAACTAGTTTGACTAGAAACATTATCTCTATATCAGGGTTTAACCCGTTGCGGGTATACCTTTATATTCTAGAACACTAAAGTGTTTTATTATATAAAGATGATATTGAGATAAACACATTAGATGTGAATAACAATATTTATATTTTGAATATAAATGAATCTCAAACGTATGACAGGACAAACAAATAGCTCAACCTGATTTAATCAGATGAGACTTATTTGTGGCATTGTTGTCTGGGACACATTAAACAAGACTCGTATATCCACACTTTTGAAGAGTGGATACTAGGACAGATTTGATTCTATTCAAATAATGTCTACGAATATAGTTTATTAGGCAAAGTGCCTAAAATACCTTTTACTTGGTAAAAGTGCAAGTGCCACCGATCTGTTAGCTCTTGTTCATAGTGACGTTAGTGGGCCCATATCTAGCTAGGCTAGAGGTGGATATGAATACTTCGAAACCTTTACGAATGTGGCATCGCGTTATGCTTATGTGTTTCTTGTGGAACACGAATCTGAAACTTTTGATAATTCAAAGAGTTTCGACACGAAGTAGACAAACAGATCGGCTAAAGTATTAAACACCATGATTGGACCATGATGAAAAATACTTAAGCAATAAGTTTCTCAAATACTTGAAAGAGTATAGTATTCTTTCAATGAGGACTCCTCTCGGAACACGTCAATTTGACGGTGTGTCCAAACTGAGAAACCGAACCTTGTTGGACATAGTAAGGTTAATCATAAGTCGCTCTGAGCTACCATTTTCCTTCTGGGGATAAGCATTACACAGTGCAAAACTTATTTTGAACAAGGTTCCATAAAAATCTGTTAGACAGACTTCATATTAGATATGAACAGGAAAGAAACCGGGTTTTCTCATTCCTGTAGATTTGGGAATGTTGGGCATATGTTTGGATGATACCAAACTAGAACCCAAATCGGATAAGTGCATAACATGTGGGTTATCCTAGGGTAACCAAAGTATAGTACTTATACAGCTCACAAGAGAACAATGTAATTGTTGCTCGCCATGCGGTTTTCCTAAGAAGAATACCGATATGCAGTGGTAAGTGGGAGGAAAGTAAAACTCGATGAAAATCGGAGTAATACTGTTCCAGGCACCGATTCCTAATGGAACACAGATAGTTCATCAAGGATGAAACTATACCAATAATCTTCGAATACACAAGAACCGCGCAAGTCAGAGAGAGTCATAAAATAACCTGGGAGGTATGGGTTTCTGATCTCACCTCGTAAAGATGTCAATCTTATTGAGGAACACGAACTGACTACGTATGAGGAAGTGATACAAGGTATCGACTCCATATTATGGAAAAGTGCCATGAAGTCCGAAATGGATTCCATGTATACCAACCACGTTTGGATACTGGTTGATGTACCGGAAGGCATTGTGCATATTGGTACTATATAAGTCTTCTAGGAAGACATACATGGAAGGCAACATACCAACGTACTAAGCTGGGCTTGTTGCGAAAAGGTATCGTTATCAACATTGTGTCGATTATGACGAAACATTTTACTCGTTGCCATGGTTAAATCCATTTGGATAATGCTTGCCAATTCTGCATGTTTCATTTATGAAATTTGGCAGCAGGAACGTCAAAATCGTTTTCCTTAAAAGGAAACCTTTTAGAGGATGTTTATAACATCCTGACGGTTTTGTCATACCAAAATGAGCAAACAAGGTTTGCAAGTTAATTCGATCCATGGATGGATTGAAGCAAGCATAGCATTCTTGGAACTATCATTTTGATGTAATCATAATGATATATAATTTAATTCAAAATGAAAATGATTCTTGTGTATATAAGAAGGTTAGTGGGAGCGCATTGACAATGAATGTCCTAAGTAATGATGACTTATCATTCTTGGAAATGATATTCCCATATACAATCGGTGAAAGCTTGGCTTTCATGAAAATTCTCCTTAGAATTCTTGGAGAGACCACATTTATTCTAGGAATAAAGATCTACTGAGATAGATCTAAAGGTTGTTGGTACTCTCCGAGAACTTGTACATTGAAAAAATGTACGCGAACCTGGTGTCTCATATACTTTGAGCATATGGAGTCACAATCAGGCCAATCCATTGATAGTCACTGGATTGAATTAAGAACATCCTTTAGTATCTTAGAGGAACTAAGGATACTTTCTTAAATTATGGAGAATGAGAACTTGAAGTGACTGGGTTCACCGTTGCAAGTTTCCTAACCAATAAAAACGACTATAAGTCGTAATAAAGGTACTATATAGTTTGAATAACGGAAATCTTCCAAGCAAGATACTGTTGCCGAATAAACAACAAAAGCGGAATATTGCTGCAGCTGAGGCAGCAATAGAAGTCTTTTGGATCAAAAATAATCCTAATCAGATTATGAGTAGTTCTGTTAGCAGCTGAGCTAGGCTACAGTACAGGTTAAAGAATTAAGGGTCTCTCAATGATCCAGATATATACTTCAAATATTCATCTGATTAGTTCGGATCATACATCGTGGCGAGTGATGATCGAATAAATCGCATCAGATGATAACACTGCAAATCCGCTGACGAAAAGCATTTTCTCAGCAGAAGTTTGAGCGAACCGTACATAGTTCGGGTGTAGGACACTTGAGTGATTGGTATAGGCCAAGTGGGAGATTGTTGGACAATTATGACCCATATCATCACTATTTGTACAGATCATGGTGTTGTTGTACAAATTAACTATGTGACAAAGGAAATTGCCATTTTATCATTTGTAATTGGATTACCTAGATGTATAAATGATAAAAGGTCTATATGATTAGTTCTGGATTGAGATGATATGAGACAGTATCAATCCACGGAGGTTTAATCATTAAATATCCATAGTCGTAGTATTATCGAGATTGGACATCGATAATGCGGAATAGACTAGTATTACACTTGTGCGCGTTGTGGGAGAATAACATCATAGTTCTCATATATTTGGGTATATGATACTCTACAAGTGTAATAGAAGGTTGTTTACCGATGGTATGGGAACAGCTTCGCTGGATAGACCCCTTGGATTCCATTGGTAGTATGACTATGTGTCTATGGAAGTCCGAATCAGGGTAGGTGTATTTGGTCTTAACGTGAGACTTGCACCGCTAATACTTGCGACAATCAATATACTTTGGTTTTGGTCGTCAGGGCTTTAACAGGTTCTGTGTACGCCTCTTCTGGGTATATTGAGAATCGTAGTGTATGGGGTGTGATGTCAAGACGGAAGTATCACTCCAGTCATAGTGGAGATGATGATCAGGATAGGATACGGAATGATGCTCTTTTGTACTGCAGTCATCGGGATAATATGACTAGGTCATAATTATCCGATTATAGAGACTAGTTACCAGAGATCCGATATATGCTTCGTACGGGGCAGACACAATTGCAGCCCCAGGCCTTGCACGTGAACATCCGATACTGGATCGTGATACACAATACTACGTATACTAACGCCTATAAAGATTAACATATTCCTTTAAAATATTTCTGGAGAATTGGGTAGGCATGGTGCTTTGCTAGAAGCCACCATGTCTTATAAATCGGTAAAAATATAGTACTAGATACGTACGTGTTCGGATAGTCCGACGACCGGATTTACTGCCAATATATCCGGGGATCTCATGGGTCACTTCCCGAAGATTCACCGATGATGTATGACTCGCACATTATTAATCTGGGATTAATTATAAGAGACAGAAAATTAATCTGGAATTAATTACGAAGATATATTTTATCTGGGATAAAATATTATTTAAAGAGAGAGAACGATTAATTTGGAATTAATCGATAAAATAATATATTCAATATTATAATACGAAATTAGATTTTGACGCGGAATTAAAATTAGATTTTAATTCGGGCGAACGAGTTAATTAGAATTAATTCGTTAGCGATGTGAATAGTAATTTTGCTAGGCATAATTATTTAATTAAATTTGATTTAATTATGTCGCAATGGAAAATTCGTTAATTCGGAATTAACAAACCCGAGCTCGGGAGTGTTTGCGGGCCCACTCGCATTCACATCAAGCGTCAAATCACTAGTCAATCAAGTGATGAATTTCTTGTCACTTTGAATGATTGACAACTAGTCATTATTCATGATTGATGGTGGTGGTTGGATGGGCTTAATGCTTGTACGAATTTTGAAAGTTGAATTTGGTATATCATTTATTTGTTTTAGAAACACAAAACCAACACAAATTTCTCACTCTCTCCTCTCTATCTCTTGGCCTTGGCCATTTTTTCTTCTTTCTTACTTTCTCAAGCCAAGAACAAGATGAAGAATAAGGGAAAGATTTGTGGCAAATTTTTCCGAGTGCTAGCACACATTTGGAGTCTTACAAGGTGATAGGGAAACCCACCCATGGGCATGGAATGCACACCCAAGCTTGGAGCTTGGCCGAACAAATGAAGCACAAAAAGGGAGGCCAAAACCGTGAGCTTCATGGAAGAAAAGCTTGAAGATTTTTATTGTTCCTCGCATCGCAAAAGCCGATCTTTGTAAGTATGATTCCGCCGCCATACTTCTTATGAGTATTCACATGATTTCTATGCTTAAATTGATCTTGGGACTAACCTAGAAACCCAACAAGGATGTCAGAGAAA
>SKCR01054275.1:0-29838 GCA_019454045.1 Zanthoxylum bungeanum | reverse complement strand
TAAGTTGTTTTGTTGACTTGTTTAAAAAACAAAACGCACGTGTTACAAAACTTGCTCAACACACTTTAGTTGTGTGAAAGATGGAATTAAATAAGCTCAACCACTTCCATCAACCTTTGACAAGTTGATGTAAGTCAAGTGTGTCCCACCTCTTTGAAATTCAAAATTTGGTTGGCTTCTCCAACACACAACTAAGCTTTGGGCTCGGATTCGTTTAATCTGACTAAACAAATTTTCCGCTGCTAAATAATTAAATCCAATTTAATTAAATAATTATGCCTCGCAAAATTATTACGATAGTCGTTTACTAATTAATTCCAAATTAATTCGTTTGCTTAAATTAAAATCCAATTTTAATTCCGTATTGAAATCCAATTTCAATTTAATATATCCAATATATTATTTTAGCCCAAATAAATAAATTAAATAGAAAAATTCAATTTAACTATTAAATTTATTTTACCGATTAATTCAAAATTAATCGGGTTCTCTCTTCTATGCAAATTTAATCCCATATAATTTCTTACCGTAATTAATCCCAGATTAATTATCTCTCTCATAATTAATCCCAAATTAATTATGTTCGAGTCAAATGTCATCGGTGAATCTTTGGGAAGTGACCCAAGAGATCCCTGGATATGTTGGCAGTAAATACGGTCATCAGACTATCCGAACATTTGCGTACCCCGTACCATGTTCTTACCGATTTACAAGACATGGTTGGCTTCTAGCAAAGCACCGTGCCTACCCAATTCTCTAGAAATATTCAACGAAGAATATATAATCGGTATCAGACGTAATATACTAAGTATTGCGTATTACGATCCAGTATCGGATGTCATATGCTAGGCCTGGGGCTGGAATTGTGTCCGCCCCGTACGAAGCATATATCGGATCATCAGCAACTAGTCTATGTAATTGGATAATCATGACCTAGTCATACTATCCTGATAGCTGCAACATTTAAGAGTACTAGTTATGTATCTCTGCGTGATCATCGTCTCCATATGACTAAAGTGATACTTCCATCTTGACATCACACCCAATACACTACGATTCCCAATAAACCTAAAAGAGGCGTACACAAAACTTGTTAAAGCTCCGGACGACCAAAACCAAAACGTACTGATTATCGCAAGTATTAGCGATGCAAGTCTCAGGTTAAGACCACATACACCTACCCTGATTCGGATTCCCATAGACACATAGTCATACTACCAATGGGATTTTGAAGTGTTTATCCAAACCGAAGTTGTTCCCAGTCCAACGGCTAACAGAATCTCCTATCACACTTGCATAAGTATCCAATACTTAAATATATGAGAACTATACCGTTAAGATTCCATAACGCGCACAAGTTTAATACTAGTCTATTCCACATTATCGATGTCCAGTCTCGATAATACTACGACTAGGGATATTAATGATTAAACCGTTCGTGGATTAATACTGTCTTATATCTTATTAATTTAGAACTAATCATAAGGACTTTTATCATTTATATATCCATGTAATCCAATTACAAAATGATAAAATAGTAATTTCCTTTGTCACATAGTTAATTTGTATAAAAACACAATGTTCTTTACAAATTGTGATGTTATTGGTCATAATTGTCCAACAATCTCCCACTTGGCTCATAGCCAATCACTTAAGTATCTAACACCTGAACTATGCACATGTCGCTCAAACTTTTGCTGAGAAATAGCTTTCTTCAGCGGATCTGCAATATTGTCATCTGAGGTGATCTTTTAGATCTTCACATCGCCACGATGTGTGATCTCATGAATCAGATGAAACCATAGAAGTACATGCTTGGATCGTTGATGAGACTGCGGTTCCTTAGCCTGCGCTATAGCCCAGTTATTGTCACAATACAAAGGTATGGGCTCAACTACTAACAGAACTAC
Source organism: Zanthoxylum bungeanum (assembly GCA_019454045.1). Classification (NCBI taxonomy): domain Eukaryota; kingdom Viridiplantae; phylum Streptophyta; class Magnoliopsida; order Sapindales; family Rutaceae; genus Zanthoxylum; species Zanthoxylum bungeanum. The sequence continues at coordinate 27,928 of SKCR01054275.1, read as the reverse complement.
TCCTAATCCAATTAGGAATTTATGGATCCAAACTGCTTCTTTTGCTGCCTCAACTGCAGCGATATATTTCGCTTCTGTTGTCGAATCGGAAATAGTCTCTTGCTTGGAAGATTTCCAGCTCACTGCTCCGTTGTTCAAACAAAATATGTACCCCGATTGCGATTTAGAGTCATTTTTATCAGTTTGGAAACTTGCATCGGTGAACCTAGTCACCTCAAGTTCTCCATCTCCATAGAATAAAAAAGCATCCTTAGTTAGTCTAAGATACTTAAGGATATTCTTAACAGCAATCCAGTGACCATCACCTGGATCGTCCTGATAGCGACTGCACATGCTCAAAGCATATGAGACATCATGTCGTGTACATATCATGGCATACATGGTCGATCCGACTGCAGAAACGAACGGGATATGACTCATGTTATCTATCTCATCTTTAGTTTTAGGACACGTGTCCTTAGATAGAGAGACGCCATGTGACACTAGAAATAACACCCTCTTAGACTGATCCATGTTGAATCTCTTCAACACTTTATCAATGTACGAGCTCTGGAAGAGTCTAAGCAGCTTTCTAGATCTATCTTGGTAGATCCTTATTCACAGAATAAAGGCTGATTCTCACAGATCTTTCATGGAGAATTTTAATGAAAGCCAAGCTTTCACCTATTGTAGCATGGGAATGCCATCTCCAAGAAGCAATACATCATCAATATAAAGGACAATGAATGTCAGTGCGTTCCCACTAACCTTCTTATATACACAAGAATCATCTTTGTTTTGAATGAAACCATATTCTGTTATGATCTCATCAAAATGTTGATTCCAAGAACGTGATGCTTGCTTCAATCCATAAATGGATCGACTTAACTTGCAAACCTTGTTTGCATGTTTTGGTACGGCAAAACCGTCAGGCTGTTGCATATAAACATCCTCCAAAAGGTTTCCATTAAGGAAAGTGGTTTTGACGTCCATCTGCCATATTTCATAATCGAAATATGCAGTAATAGCAAGCATTATTCGAAAGGATTTAATCATGGCAACATGTGAAAATGTTTCCTCGTAATCGACACCCTGGGCAATGAGTTCAAGGTTTAAGGCTAGTGAATGGAAGCTGGTGCGCTGATGATGGACTGGGTGTTTGGGGCGTGAATTGGGTGGCCTTGTAGGCGTGAGATGGGCAATTAGTTCAAGGGTTTAAGGTGCGGCAATGGGCAGTTTTCCAGAGGTTGGTGTGGACGGCAATGGGAGTCTTTTGTGTGAATTATGTGTGTGAGCTAGGGGTTTAGATATGTGGTGAAGGGTTCTTTTTATAGGCAAAGGGATGGAGGCTTTCCTTGTTAGAGAAGGAATAAGAGATCATGCAATAAAGGTGAGATATTTTTTAGTGTTATACAAGGAAAATAAATATTTAATTGGGGACAATATTTCGCTTGTTAGGAATATCACATATTTGATTTATCTTAATTAGGTATGAGATTTGTTTTATTTAGGTAGTTAATTTGTTAATTAGGTAGGGATATATTTTATATTTTATTTGATTTATTTTAATTTGGTATGTGATTTTTTAGATTTGTTTTAATTTCACCATGTGTTAAATATGTGTTTTATTATTTTGGATATGCTTTATGGGCTTGGGAATGTGTGGGCTAGGCTTGGGCGTGTGTGGGCTTGGCTTGGGCGTGTGGCCTTTGGTTGGTGGGTTTGGTTGGCTTTGGTTGGTGGGTTTAGTGGTGTGTGGGCTTGTGGAGGTTTTGGGCTAAAGGTGCTTTAAAACAGAGGTCCAACAAGTGAGCCCGAAGCTAAACAAGCGAAATAAATCCAACAAAAATCCCAATTTCTGACTTTTCCCTTTCGACGTCCGTTTCCCGCGATTTCCGCGACTTAAAAGGTAGTGTCTCCAAATGAGACTCATCATAGGGACTTATATGTAAAAATGCAGTGCCTACAGTCGCCCCCATTTTGATGGGACTTGTACAGTGTTTGACAATGACAATCCTATCAAAGTTATGCATGCATTTTTACTTACCTGGTACCTCCATGCGTTCGAACGGAACCAGACCTGATGCATGATGAAACTAAGAAACTACATGCGCGTTCGCGTAGCGTTCGAGAACACGTTCGAACGATAAACAGAAGGTTCGCGTTCGTGTGGCGTTCGAGAACGCGTTCGAACGAAACCAGACGTGATGCATACAACACATACATAAACAAACAAATCCACAATGCAGGACCTCACGTATCCGATTGAACTCATCTCACATCCAATCGAACATACACTATCCAGCGCAGCAAAGCATCGTGGTAAAGGATTTTAACCTCTCAAAATAGAGGAACTTTAATCGCACTTACTAAGCCTATGCGCAAACAACACAATACATATATAAAGAAGTAAAGACAACGATATCGGACTTCGTGTATCCGATTGAACATATCTCACATCCAATCGAATATACATCAATCGGCGCGGCAAAGCATCATTGTAAAGGATTTTAACCCCTCAGAATAGGGGACCTTTAATCCAACTTACTAAGCCCATGCGCTCGATCACGTCATGCATATAAAAATAAAGACAGTAATATCGGACTTCGTATACCCGATTGAACACAACTTACATTCAACCGAATATACATCCATCGGCATGGCAAAGCATCGTGGTAAAGGATTTTAACCCCTCAGAATATGGGACCTTTAATCCAACTTACTAAGCCCATGCGCTCGATCACATCGTTACACAAACAAATAACATGCGGAAGTCAAGTAACGAATGACAAACAAATCAAAACAACATAAAACAAAATATGTGCCGTTTACTCAAGTGGTACGTGGAGTTGTATCCCGAGTACAGATCATATTACCGTCCATTCGGAATCGGCTATGAAATTTATGTCTGGGTTTCCATCCTATATACCACGAGAGGCGACACATTTTTCATTTTATTCAAGGGCCACAACATACATTATTTTACAATATATGCATATTTTCTACTCAAGGGCTACAACATGCATTTTAATATAGTAATCATGCGAACAAAACTCAATAAATAATAAAGATAAAACTGAAAACAAGTGTGAAAAATACCCTCAGGTCTAACCTTTTTTGCCGACTTTCAGACTTACGTTGCACGGAGATTGGAAGGGTTAAAGCTCCTCAACTTCTCCGGTTCACTGGTTTAGCGTCTTAACTCACTGTTTTGCCATTTTGATTGCTGTTTGACCTCCGTTTTGCTGCTGTTTTCTCTGTATTCTCTGCTTACTGTTTCAGGTCTTTAAAGCTACTGTTTTTGTGTTTTTTATGGGTCTAAGAGCTGTATTTTTCGGTTGTTTAAGGAGGATAAGGGTGCAGTTTTTGGGGCTGTTGTTTCGGTGTTTTAGTGGACTGTTTTGAAGGTTTATTTTCGGTGAAGTGAGGGTGGAGATGAAGAGAATTGTTTGTGTTGCTTCTTGTTGCTGTATGCGTAAGAGTGCTAGGGTTTCTTGGGCGTGAATTGTGAGAGATTGGAGAGGGGGTTGGCTTTGGTTTTGGGTTGTTTATATAGACAAGGGATAGGGCTTTGTCTTGTCTCACAAGGAATAGATTGGATTTGGTGTCAAACAAGGAAATGGTTTGATTGATTGGGGGGGACAAATTTTGGTGAATTAGGAAGGTTGAATATTTGATTTATCTTGTTTAGACATGATATTGGTTAAGTAAGGTATATAATATTTGTGATTTATCTTAATTAGGTATGATTTAATTTAATGTTTTATTTAATTTAGTATATAATATTTTGGATTATGAAGTTACAATATTTTAATTTGGTATAATTATATTTTATGTCTTATTTAATTTGGTAAATGAATTAATTAATATTTTATTTAATTAATATTTAATTTTAATTGGGTGTATTTTAGAGGCCATGGGCGTGTGGGCTTAGGTGGCGTGTGGGCGTGGGCTTTGTCTTGGTAAGCTAGGTGTTGTGTTGGTTTGGTGAGTGGGTTTGGGCCAAGAGTGCTTTAAAAGGAGGTCCAACAAGTGAGCCTGACGCTAAACAAGTGAATAAAAATCTAATGAAACACCGATTCCCTTCCGACAATCGTTTCCCGTAATATCATTAACTAAAAAGGTAGTGCCTCCAACTGAGACTCATCATCGGGTTTCACATGAAAAAATTCAATGCCTACAGTCGCCCCCACTTTGATGGGACTTGTGCAGTGTGTGACTTTGAACAATCCTATCAAAGTTATGCAATGCATTTTCACTTACCTGGCTCGTCTGCTGCCTCGAGCTGAGTTGGTGCTGTAGTGGACCTCGATCCTGGGACGCATCCCGATACCGCTGGAAATGAGGGCCTCGCCCTCGAACAGATGATATAGTGGGCCCTCAACCCTGGGACGCATCCCGGAACTACAACTGATGATGCAGTGGGCCCTCGACCCTGGGACGCATCCCGAAACTGCAACTGACAACAGGGGCGCCTCGACCCTGGGACGCATCCCAAAACTGCTGACGATGTGAGCCTCGCCCTCAAGCTGACATGGGCCTCGCCCCCAAGCTGACATGATGTGGGGCGTCGCCCCCAAGCTGATATGGGCCTCGCCCCCGAGCTAACATGGTGTGGGGCCTCACCCCCGAGTCGATATGGGCCTCGCCTCATGGGACTTATCCCCGAAACTGAAGCTGCACTGACGCTGCTTCGCTCATTTCTGGCTCTTTATTCTTTCTTCAAACCTGCGAACACAAAACAAAAACAAACGCGAAGAGAATGCAATGTTACGTGTATGCATGAATGATTTTCTTATTCCGTTGGGTTAGGTCTTCTGCCAATTTCCTTGGTGACTGCTCGGTCTTCTCCCCCTCAGGTAAAGTACTACTTCAATCTGTCTACGTTGATCGGCTCGGTGAACTCGTTCCCTTCCAAGTCTGATAGCCTCACTGCTCTATTTCCCATTACTTTCTGCACTATGTAAGGCCCTTCCCAGTTAGTTCTGAACTTTCCTCTTAGATCTGTCATCGACGGCTTTGATTGCTTAAGTACCAAATCACCCTTTCTGATCTTGGTGGGGCGTACTTTCTTGTTGAATGCTCGGGGTAGTCTCTTCTGATACAACTGCATGTGATACAAAGACTTCGTTCTCTTCTCATCCAGCAGTGCTAACTGATCAAACCTCTGTGCGGCCCACTATTGTTCTGGTAATTATGCCTCTGCTAATACCCTCATAGACTATATTTCCACTTCTACTGGCAATACTGCTTCCATTCCATAGACCAAAGAGTAAGGTGTGGCCCATGTTGCTGTTCTTACTGATGTTATGTACCCCCACAAAGCATATGGTAGTTTCTCGGCCCAATCTCTGCAGTTCTCTGTCGTCTTGGCTAAAATCGTCTTAATAATCTTGTTGGCTGCCTCAACTGTCCCATTTGCCTGCGGTCTGTACGGTGATGACTTGTGGTGGCCTATCCCGTATTTTTGTAACATTACCTTCGTCTCTCCTTGAAACTGAACTCCGTTGTCTGTCACTACATGATGTGGCATACCATACCGAAAAATGAGGTTCCATGCTATAAACTTTGCCATCTGTTTTGCTGTAACATTGCGGAATGATTCGGCTTCCACCCACTTCAAGAAGTAATCTACTGCCACTACTATGAAGCGATGCCCATTCGATGCATTCTGTCAAATTTCTCCGATCATATCAATTCCGCATGCTGAGAAAGGCCACGGCTCTGACAACCCGTGCAACTCTGTGTGCGGCAAGTGATTCAAATTACCGTGTGCTTGACAATCATGACAGTGCTTTACCATCTTCGCGCAGTCTGTTTCCATGGTTGACCAATAAAAACCTTGTCTCACTATCTTGCGGGACAGATTCATCTCGTTCATGTGCGGACCATATACCCCGGCGTGTACTTCTTCCATTACATGCTGAGCTTCTTTTTTTCTCAAACACTTCAACTGAATACCGTTTGCTTGCCTCTTGTTCAGTTCCCCTTTCAAAATCACATACTGGGAAGCTAACTTCGGAATGGCTATTCTGTCTTTTCTGTCTGCTCCCTCTGGGAGTTCCCTATGTTCCAGATACCTCTGAATGTCAAAATACCAAGGTTTACCGTCATCGACCTCTATTTCCATAATTCTCTCTATCTCATAACAGGTCTTCTTGCTGTTGTCAATATCAGCGGTCTCATCCTTTTGTGGTATATAGGATGGAAACCCAGACATAAATTATGTAGCCGAATCCGAATGGACGGCAGTGCGGTTTGTACTCGTATACAACGCCACGTACCACTTAAGAAACACGTATTTCGTCTCATCCGAACTTGTGTTTGAGCATGTTGTAGTTCGTAGGTTATTTATTTGTTATTAAATCATGATTTAGCTTAGTTTGTTATTTATTTTCAAAGCATGATTACGTTATTTTAGGCATGATATTTTGTTTAGTTTATGATTATGTTTAAGTTGCTATTTGTTTATTTTGGTTTAATGGTTCAATGCGCTCATTGTGTGATATTGTGTGTTTGCGGTTTAAAGACTTACTTTCAAGCATGCAAACTTAGATTAGGATTTATTTTGATGAATGCGGACTAGATCTAAGTTACCTTTGAGCATACATGTTGAGTAGATTCGGTTAGTTTATTGCACAAATCATATCGTTACAAGTGACATAAGTAATCGACCATTCCGAACCCAACGGTTTGAGGTCTTCCCTTGCGAGGGGTGAGTGCGGCCTTAAATCCTTTTCCCGGTTCACACCGGGTGGCGACTCCATGTCATTTCTCCGGTTTAGTTCCCCCGTGGACTATTCTGTACTCCCAACTAGGCTGCGAGCCTAGAACATCGTCGTCAAGTTCTGTGTCCTACAGTCTGGCGACTCCACTGGGGATAGAGAATCGGCCCCGAAATCATATCTTGTGATGTGTATGATTTGTGCTTCAGTTGACCATTTCTATAGTGGGTTAAGGGAGTTTAATCAAGGTATTGTTGAAGCTAGGTGATTGTAGGCATTTCATTTTTGCATATCAGCCCGATGATGAGTCTCGTATGGAGACAACTACCCCTTTAGTCATGAAAGCCGCGGGAAACAGATGTTGGAAGGGTAAAGTTGGAAAATAGAATTTTGTTGGATTTTATCTTAGTTGTTTAGCTTCGGCTGCTTGTTGGACTTCCGTTTCGAAGCTTATCTTAGGCCCAAGACCCATAAAACATTTACCAAACACAAGACCAACCCAAAATACCCAAGCCCACCAAGTCAAACCAAGTCAATGCCCAAGATGTGATTCACGCCCATATGCTCCTTATTTAGGTAATAGATATTTAATCACATGTTCAAATCAAATAAAATCCTTACCTAAATAAAAGAAATCAAATCAAATCCCTACCAAATCAAATCCAATCACAAATCCAAATTAGGAGATCTATTCCTTATTAGAAACCAATTAGGAGATTCTCTCCTACTCAAATTAGGAAAGTCTTCTCTCTTTGCCTATAAAAAGAGGCCTTCACCTCCATTCACAGCCCTAGCACATATACATCCCTCTCACACGCCTAAAGCACTCTCTTAAGCCTCCATTGCACGCCCAAGCAGCCCCCTGAAGCCTCCATTGCCGCACCTTCAAGATCCAATAGCCTCTATTGCCGCACCTTCCCTCCATCATCAACACCCTTCACGCCCAGGCCCTAAACTTAACCCTCCATTGCCGAGTTCCAGCCCCCATTCACAGCCCTAAAACACCCTCAAATAAACCTTATTCACAGCCCTAAAGTCTCACTAAACACCCTCCAAACACAACCCCATTCGCAGCCCCAAAACAGTCCCTGAAAACACCCCACTGCACCAGTGAACTGCTGAGTTTAGCTCGCTGTTCTGGTCAGTTCTTGCTGCGGCTTTAACCAGCAAAATAGCCCTAAAATCCCCTAGAAAACCCCCCAAAAACCTCCATAAAGTTTCCCTAAAAAATCCCCACAAACGCACCTCCCTAAGCCTTCAAAATCACCCAAAACAGTCCGCTAAACCATCAAGACAGTGACCTGAAACGTAGCAGCGAAACAGCAGCGAAACGGACTTGAAACAGCAGCCCGAATAGTAAAACAGCGAGGAAAGACGTTGAGTTTGTGAACTAAAAGAGTAGCGGATCATTCACCCTTCCAACGGACGTGTAACGCCCTTTCTTAGATGACAAAAGAGGTTAGACCTGAGGACACCATTCTACTTATCTTCTTTATTGTTGTCTTATTTATTTTGATATATAATTGCATGAGAGTCGTTTGAAGCATGATGTGATTGTTGGATGAGCGGGATACGTGTTCTCTTTTGTGGTATATCGGATGGAAACCCGGACGTAAATTCCATAGCCGACTCCGAATGGACGGTAGTATGGTCTGCACTCGGGATACAATGCCACGTACCACTTAAGATACACGTATCTCGTCTCATCCTAATTTGTATTTGAGCATGTTATAGTTTTTAGGTTATATGTTTATTATTTAAAGCATGGTTTAATTTAGTTTGTTATTTATTTGTTAAAGCATGTTTAGGTTGTTCATTATGCATGTTCTTAGTTTATGATGAGTTTGGGTAATGATTTATACATGTTGGTTTAATGGTTCAATAGGCTTGTTGTGTTACATTGCGTGAAATTATTTGGATGAAAGCATGTTAGATCTAAGTACCCTTGAGCATGAATGATGAATAGATTCGGTTAGTTTATTGCACAAATTATATCATCACAAGTGACATAAGCAAGGGACCATTCCGAACCCAACGGTTTGAGGTCTTCCCTTGCGAGGGGTGAGTGCGGCCTTAAATCTTTGTCCCGGTTCACACCGGGTGGCGACTCCATGTTATTTCATACTTCCCAACTAGGCCGCGAGCCTAGAAAAGCGTCGCCCAGGTTCTGTTGTCTACAGTCTGGCGACTCCACTGGGGATATTTTGAATCGGCCCCGAAATCATGTCTTGTGATGTTTATGATTTGTGCTTTAGTTAATCGTTTCGATAGTGGGTTGAGGGGGGTTAATTATAGGCTTTGTCGAAGCTAGGTAATGGTTCGATGTCTTCCTTCACTCACTACCTTTTCATAAGGAAAAGCTATGAAGACACCGAGATAATCATTATTGTAGCTCGTTGTGATAGACTAGTTTGGAAGACTCGTTGTTTATTCCTGACACCAAGCGATAAGAGCCTAAGGGGCTTGGGTACTTAAGAGAGCCTCGCTCCACCCTCCCTCTGGGGAATCTACAACGGGAAATCTATTCGACAGTCCGTCACACACCATAACTCGTTGGCACGTACCGTAAGGTATAAAAAAGGTGCGCTCACTTGGTCGCTTGAACCCTTGAGTGGGGAGTCCTAGTTATGGGCAATCCTTTGTCAATGAGAGCCTTTGTCCGCACTCCCGAAAACCCACATGTGAACCTTAGTCGTAGAACTAATAGAAATCATTCCTTATGTTTATGTTTTGGACCATTGTCATTTGGATTCAGTTGGACTTGTTGTCATGAAGTATGGGCTTGTTGGGCCATTTAAACTGGGACGAGTCTGTGCTTTATGGCAATCGGGCCAAAAGTTTCTAAAATGCTGATGGGCCAACTAGTGTAAAATTCTTATGACTTATATATTACATGCATCGCACGCATCTCATGCATCTCATGCATACATGCATCATGTTAACCCTCGTGTCTTAAAAGCCATCATAGATATCCGTTGGGTTAGGGATAAAAAAGGACTTGTCAAAGAAGAGTTTAGCAAACATGGATATCGGGGAAAAGGAAAATCGAGGAAAAGAAAACTTTACGGCAAGGATAGAAGGACCATTGGAGGGGCCTTAAAAAAAAGAGAGAGAAAAAGGGAAAAGGAAAAAAAAAAAAAAGAAAAAAAAAGAGAAAAAAGAAAAAAAAATTGTTTGTTTTTAGTCCCTAATAGTTAGACATAAGTCCAATGATGAAATCGTTTGCTTTAGGGTGAAATCTTAGAAACGATAAACGCTTGATATGCTTTTATCTGATACTTTGAGTGATTGATCTATGTTAGACTCGTAACACTTCACTATAGGTTCTTAGCGGTGAAAACCTGAGTAGTTGGCAAGGTGACTAGTTGAAGAAATTGTAGGTCGGTGAATGACTTTTTGCTTAGATGTCTATCTTGATTTGCTTATGTTATGATGTGTGGTATGGTTGAAAATAAAAGAAATGTCTCTAAAGAAAAGAATTGAATCACCTATAACCGATAAGCGTGAAGCTCCCATGGGCGAGTATTAGGACCACCATGAGGAGAAATGCTACCTTAAAAGGTAGGTGTGTTGAAAAAAAAAGAGAAAAAAAAAAGAAAAAAAATAAGAGAAAAGAAAAAAAGAAGTTCAAAATGAAAAAAAAAAAAAAAGAAAAGAAAGAGACAAAAGAGAAAGAAAACCATACCACATTGAGCACAGAAAAGCAACTACAGGCATAATTGAGACATCTAGGTTGGTTTGACCCATCGATCCCGATTTTTGAAATGAAATCATTGAGTTAGCTTACCTAGGGATGAATCCGCAAAGGAACCTTTGCACACACACACTTTGAGTCTGGCTTAGATCATTTATTCAAAGACTTGGATTTGAGTTGCGTTGAATGTTTTGAAGGTTCTCTGGTTTCAAAACTGAGCATTCTTTGAGGGCAATAATATGTGTAACTATTGGGACTATTTCGTAGCATGTGACATAACATGATGATACGGAAGGCCCCACCATGTGGTTCATCTTGACCAAGTGCAAACAGTAGAGAAAAAGGTAAAACAAGACTGGGGGCGACCAGTCTCCCATATCGTGAATCAGGGACTGAGCAATCACCTGGAGAACTGGCCGAAGACCTAACCCAGCGGAATAGGAAATTCATTCATGCATGCATGCATACACGTAGCATATTTTGCATTCTTTTTTGTGTTTATTTTGTTTTGTATTCACAGGTTTCAAAGAAAAAAAAAGGAGAAAGCGGCAAAGACAAGCCAACCAGAATCAGCAACACATCAGTATCAGTTTTGGGGATGAGTCCCAGGGTCGAAGCCCATATCAGTTTCGTTTTTGGGGATGAGTCCCAGGGTTGAAGCCCATATCAGTTTCGGTTTTGGGGATGAATCCCAGGTTTGAGGCCCATATCAGTTTCAATTTGGAGATGAGTCTCGGGGTCGAGGCCCACATCAGCAGAGTTTTGGAATGAATCCGGGAATGAATCTCAGGGTCGAGGCCCACATCAGTAGAATCCGGGAATGAATCCCAGGGTCGAGGCCCATATTGTCAGCAGCATCGGGAATGAATCTTAGGGCCGAGGCCCACGTTGTCAGAATTTGGAATGAACCTAGGGAATGAATCCGAGGGCCGAGGCCCACGTCGTCAAAATTTGGAAAGAATCCGAGAATGAATCCTAGGGCCGAGGCCCACGCTGTCAGAGTTTTGTAATGAATCCATGAATAAATCATAAGGAAAGGCCCAAATTATTATCAGCATCAGTTTTGCCAGGTATGGCACTCTGGGGGCGAGGCCCACATTATTATCAGCATCAGTTTAGCCGGGTATGGCATTCTGGGGGTGAGGCCCACATTATCATCAGCATCAATAACAGGCTTGCCGGGTATGGTATTCTGGGGGCGAGGCCCACATTGGTTCGGTATCAGTTCTGCCGGGTATGACATTCTGGGTGTGAGGCCCACAAAACATCAGATCAGTTTTGCAAGGTACGGCACTCCGGGTATGGAGACATCAGATTAGTTTTTCCAGGTACGGCACTCCGGGTATGAAGATATTTCGGCGACACCCTAGGTACGGGGTTAGCACGCCAGGTATGGCATGTGGACTATGTGGATTATGTGGACTACCGATGACTACCGTGGACTATGTGGACTATGAGGATTGTGTGGACTACCGTGGACTATGTGGATTATGTGGATTACTGTGGACTACCGTAGAGTATGTGGACTACTGTGGACTACCATGGAGTATGTGGACTACTGTGGACTACCGATGAGTATGTTGACTACCGAGGAGTATGTGGACTACCGTGGAGTATGTGGACTATGTCGACTACCGAGGAGTATGTGGACTATGTGGACTACTGTGGACTACCGAGGAGTATGTGGACTATGTGGACTACCGTGGACTACCGAGGAGTATGTGGACTATGTGGACTATCGTGGACTACCAAGGAGTATGTGAACTATGTGGACTACCGTGGACTACCGTGGAGTATGTGGACTACCGTGGACTACCGAGGAGTATGTGGACTACCGTGGAGTATGTGGACTATGTGGACTATCGTGGACTACCGTGGAGTATGTGGATTATGTGGACTACCGAGGAATATGTGGACTATGTGGACTACCGTGGAGTATGTAGACTATGTGGACTACCGTGGACTACCGTGGAGTATGTGGACTATGTGGACTACCGTGGAGTATGTGGACTATGTGGACTACCGTGGACTACCGAGGAATATGTGGACTATGTGGACTACTGTGGAGTATGTGGACTATGTGGACTACCGTGGAGTATGTGGACTATGTGGATTACCGAGGAGTATGTGGACTACCGTGGACTACCGCGACACCCTAGGTATGGGGTTTAGCACGCCAAGTTTGGCATTGTGGACTACCGCGACACCATAGGTATGGGTTTTAGCACTATCAACGCAACACAACAGGCGGACCATGTGGCAGCTGGCGAGCCAGGTAAGTAAAAATGCATTGCACGTACTTTGATAGGAATTGTCATTGTCACACACTGCACAAGTCCCATGAAAGTGGGGGCGACTGTAGGCATTGCATTTTTGCATATCAGCCCGATGATGAGTCTCGTATGGAGACAACTACCCCTTTAGTCATGAAAGCCGCGGGAAACAGATGTTGGAAGGGTAAAGTTGGAAAATAGAATTTTGTTGGATTTATCTTAGTTATTTAGCTTCGGCTGCTTGTTGGACTTCCGTTTCGAAGCTTATCTTAGGCCCAAGACCCCATAAACCATTTACCAAACACAAGACCAAACCTAAAATACCCAAGCCCACCAAGTCAAACCAAGTCAATGCCCAAAGATGTGATTCACGCCCATATGCTCCTTATTTAGGTAAATAGATATTTAATCACATGTTCAAATCAAATAAAATCCTTACCTAAATAAAAGAAATCAAATCAAATCCCTACCAAATCAAATCCAATCACAAATCCAAATTAGGAGATCTATTCCTTATTAGAAACCAATTAGGAGATTCTCTCCTACTCAAATTAGGAAAGTCTTCTCTCTTTGCCTATAAAAAGAGGCCTTCACCTCCATTCACAACCCTAGCACATATACATCCCTCTCACACGCCTAAAGCACTCTCTTAAGCCTCCATTGCACGCCCAAGCAGCCCCCTGAAGCCTCCATTGCCGCACCTTCAAGATCCAATAGCCTCTATTGCCGCACCTTCTCCATCATCAACACCCTTCACGCCCAGGCCCTAAACTTAACCCTCCATTGCCGAGTTCCAGCCCCCATTCATAGCCCTAAAACACCCTCAAATAAACCTTATTCACAGCCCTAAATTCGCACTAAACACCCTCCCAAACACAGCCCCATTCGCAGCCCCAAAACAGTCCCTGAAAACACCCCACTGCACCAGTGAACTGCTGAGTTTAGCTCGCTGTTCTGGTCAGTTCTTGCTGCGGCTTTAACCAGAAAAATAGCCCTAAAATCCCCTAGAAAACCCCCAAAAACCTCCATAAAGTTTCCCTAAAAAATCCCCACAAACGCACCTCCCTAAGCCTTCAAAATCACCCAAAACAGTCCGCTAACACCATCAAGACAGTGACCTGAAACGTAGCTGCGAAACAGCAGCGAAACGGACTTGAAACAGCAGCCCGAATAGCAAAACAGCGAGGAAAGACGTTGAGTTGGTGAACTAAAAGAGTAGCGGATCATTCACCCTTCCAACGGACGTGTAACGCCCTTTCTTAGACGACAAAAGAGGTTAGACCTGAGGACACCTTTCTACTTATCTTCTTTATTGTTGTCTTATTTATTTTGATATATAATTGCATGAGAGTCGTTTGAAGCATGATGTGATTGTTGGATGAGCGGGATACGTGTTCTCTTTTGTGGTATATCGGATGGAAACCCGGACGTAAATTCCATAGCCTACTCCGAATGGACGGTAGTATGGTCTGCACTCGGGATACAATGCCACGTACCACTTAAGATACATGTATCTCGTCTCATCCTAATTTGTATTTGAGCATGTTATAGTCTTTAGGTTATATGTTTATTATTTAAAGCATGGTTTAATTTAGTTTGTTATTTATTTGTTAAAGCATGTTTAGGTTGTTCATTATGCATGTTCTTAGTTTATGATGCGTTTGGGTAATGATTTATACATGTTGGTTTAATGGTTCAATAGGCTTGTTGTGTTACATTGCGTGAAATTATTTGGATGAAAGCATGTTAGATCTAAGTACCCTTGAGCATGAATGATGAATAGATTCGGTTAGTTTATTGCACAAATTATATCATCACAAGTGACATAAGTAAGGGACCATTCCGAACCCACGGTTTGAGGTCTTCCCTTGCGAGGGGTGAGTGCGGCCTTAAATCTTTGTCCCGGTTCACACCGGGTGGTGACTCCATGTTATTTCATACTTCCCAACTAGGCCGCGAGCCTAGAAAAGCGTCGCCCAGGTTCTGTTGTCTACAGTGATGGTTTGGTGTCTTCCTTCATTCACTACCTTTCTATAAGGAAAAGCTGCAAAGGCACCGAGATAATCATTACCCGTAGCTCGTTGTGAAGGACTAGTTTGTAGGACTCGTTGTTTATTCCTGCCACCAAGACGATAAGAGCCTAAGAGACTTGGGTATTTAAGAGAGTTCGCTCCACCCTCTCTCTGGGGAATCTACATAGGGGAATCCATTCGACAGTTAATCACACACCGTAACTCGCTGACACGTACCATGAGGTATAAAAAAGGTGCGCTCACTTGGTCGCTTGAACCCTTGAGTGGGGAGTCCTAGTTATGGGCAATCCTTCGTCAGCGAGAGCCTTTATCCGCACTCCCGTAAAACCGCATGAGAACCATAGTTGTATATCCTACAGAAGTTTCCTCTTTATGCTTTTGATAACCACATGCATATTATATCTCATGCATCGCATGCATCTCATGCATACATGCATCATGTTAACCCCGTGTCTTAAAAGCCATCATAGATATCCGTTGGGTTAGAAAAAAAAAAGAGGTTTGTCAAAGGAGTTTAGCAAATATGGATAGCGAGGGAAAGGAAATCGAGAAACGGAAAACCTTACGGTAAGGATAGAAAGACCATTGGAGGGGCCTTCAAAAAAAAAAGAAAAAAAAAAAAGAAAAAAAAAAAAAAAAAAAAGAGAAAAAAAGAAGAGAAAATTGGTTGTTTGTTGTAGTCCTTAATAGTTAGGCATAAGTTCGATGATGAAATTGTTTGCTTTAGGGTGAAACCTTAGAAACGATAAACTCTTGATGTGCTTTTATCTGATACTTTGAGTGATTGATCTATGTTAGACTCGCAAGCACTTAATTATGGTTCTTAGCGGTGAAAACCTGAGTAGTTGGCAATGTGACTAGTTGAAGAAATTGTAGGTCGGTGAATGACCGTTTGCTTATATGTCTATCTTGATTTGCTTATGTTATGATGTGTGGTATGGTTGAAAATGAAAGAAAAGTCTCTAAAGAAAAGAATTGTACCACCTATAACCGATAAGCGTGAAGCTACCCATGGGCGAGTATTAGGACCACCATGAGGAGAAATGCTACCTTAAAGGATAGATGGTTGAAAAAAAATGAAAAGAAAAAAAAAGGAAAGGAAAGAAAAAAGAAGTTCAAAATGAAAAGAAAAAAGAAAGAGACAAAAGAGAAAGAAAACCATACCACATTGAGCACAGAAAAACAACTGCAAGCATAATTGAGGCATCTAGGTTGGTTTGACCCATCGATCCCTATTTTTAGATGAAATCATTGAGTTGGCTTACCTGGGGATGAATCTGCAAAGAACATTTGCACACACACACTTGAGTATGGCTTAGATCATTTATTCAAAGACTTGGATTTGAGTTGCATTGAATGTTTGAAGGTTCTCTGGTTTCAATACTGGGCATTCTTTGAGGACGATAATATGTGTTGTTAATGGGACTATTTCGTAGCATGTGATATAGTATAATGATATGGAATGCCACATCACGTGGTTCACCTTGACCTATTACAAGCAGCAAAGAGCGGAAAGTTAAATCAAGACTGGGGGCGACCAGTCTACCATCCCGCGAATAAGGAATATAACAAGAACTTGAGCCATGAGACCAAAGGAAACTGAGCAATCACCAGAAGAGAACTGAAAGGAAGAAACTGTAAGCAGACCCAGGGGGTAACCGAAGACATCTGTTGACAAAGGGTGCCGAATAGCACAAAGAAGACCTAACCCATCGGAATAGGAATTGCATTCATGCAAACATGCATACACGTCATATACATGCAATCCTTGTCTTGTTTTTATTCACAGGTTTCAAAAAGGAAAAAGAGAAAGCGGCAAAAGGCCAGCCAATCAGAAACAGCAACAGTATAATGTCATCAGTTTCATAAATGAATCAGTTTCAGTCTGGGGGTGAGGCCCACATTAGTATCAGTTTGGGGTGAGGCCCACATCAGTATAAGTCTGGGGGCGAGGCCCACATCAGTGTCAGTATGAGGGCGAGGCCCATATCAATATCAGTTTTGGGGCGAGGCCCACATCAGTATCAGTCTGGGGGCGAGGCCCACATCAGTGTCAGTATGGGGGCGAGACCCATATCAGTATCAGTTTTGGGGCGAGGCCCACATCAGTATCAGTTTGGGGGCGAGGCCCACATCAGTGTCAGTATAGGGACGAGGCCCACATCAGTTTCAGTTTGGGGTCGAGGCCAATATCAGTATTCGTTTGGGGATGAGTCCTAGGGTTGAGGCCCATATCAGTATTCATTTGGGGAAGAGTCCCAGGGTTGAGGCCCACATCAGTATCAGTTTGGGGCGAGGACCACATCAGACTGGGGGTGAGACCCACATCAGTGTCAGTCTGGGGGCGAGGCCCACATCAGTATCAGTTTGGGGCGAGGCCCATATTAGTATCAACTCAGGGTCAAGGCCCACATTATCAGTAGCATCGGGAATGAATCCCAGGGTCGAGGCCCACATTGTCAGCAGTATCAGGAATGAATCATAGGGCTGAGGCCCACGTTGTCGGAATTTGGAATGAACCCAGGGAATGAATCCGAGGGCCGAGGCCCACGTCGTCAAAATTTGGAAAGAATTCGGGAATGAATCCCAGGGTTAAAGCCCACATCAGCAAAGTTTTGGAATGAATCCGGGAATGAATCCAGGGTCGAGGCCCGCATCAACATCAGTTTTGGGATGAGTCCCAGGGTCGAGGCCTGCATCAGCATCAGTTTTGGGGATGAATCCCAGGGTCGAGGCCTGCACAGCATCAGTTTTGGGATGAGTCCCAAGGTTGAGGCCCACGTCACTATCAGTTTTGGGGATGAGTCCCATGGTCGAGGCCCATTGCATCACAAGCCGAGAATGGCAATCCGAGAATGGAGCAAAGTTCAAGAATGAACAAGCCAACAATGGCAATCTGAGAATGGAGTATAGTTCGAGAATGAACAAGCCAAGTATGGCAATCCGAGAATGGAGCAGAGTTCGAGAATGAACAAGCCGGGAATGGCACTCCAAGAATGAAGCACAGTTCGAGAATGGCACTTCGAGAATGGAGAAAAGTTCGGGAATGAACAAGCCGGGAATGGCACTCCAAGAATGGAACACAGTTCGAGAATGAACAAGCCGGGAATGGCACTCCAAGAATGAAACATAGTTCGGGAATGAACAAGTCGGAAATGGACCACTCTCACAACAGCAATGGTTCAGCAATGGTTCAGAAATGGACTATCTCTCATCATCAACGGTTCGGAAATGGACCACTCTCACATCAGCAATGGTTCATAAATAGACCACTCTCACAACAGCAATGGTTCAGATTTGGACTATCTCTCATCAGCAACGGTTCGGAAATGGACCACTCTCACATCAGCAATGGTTCGAAAATGGACCACTCTCACAATAGTAATGGTTCAGAAATGGACTATCTCTCATCAGTAATGGTTCGGAAAATGGACTATCTCTCATCAGCAACGGTTCAGAAATGGACCACTCTCACATCAGCAATGGTTCGAAAATGGACCACTCTCACATCAGTAATGGTTCGGAAGTGGACTATCTCTCACCAACAATGGTTCGGAAATGGACCACTCTCACATCAGCATGGTTCGGAAATGGACCACAATCACATCAGCTCGCCGAAAAAGGCACTCCGAAAATGGAGCATGGTTCGGAAATAGACCACAATCACATCAGCTCACCGAAAATGGCACTCCGAAAATGGAGCACGGTTCGGAAATGGACTAGTATCTCATCAGACGCTGAAAATGGCACTCCGAAAATGGAGCACGGTTCGGAAATGGACCATTATCTCCTCAGACACCGAAAATGGCACTCCGGAAATGGAGCACGGTTCGAAAATGGACCATTATCTCATCAGACGCCAAAAATGGCACTCCGAAAATGGAGCACGGTTCGGAAATGGACGACTACCCCTCGCCGAAAATGGAGCTCCGAAAATGGAGCATGGTTTGAAAATGGACTATCATCACATTAACGACACTTCGAAAATGGGGTTAGTTCACCGAAAATGGCACTCCGAAAATGGAGCATGGTTCGAAAATAGACTATCATCAAATTAGCGACACTTCAAAAATGGGGTTAGCTCGCCAAAAATGGCACTCCGAAAATGGAGCATAGTTCGAAAATGGACAGTCATCACTTCAGCAACGCCTCAGAAATGGGGTTTAGCACCCCAGGTACGGCATGTGGACTACCGTGACAACCTAGGTACGGGGTTTAGCACGCCAGGTACGACATGTGGACTATTGTGGACTACCGCGACACCCTAGGTATGGGTTTAGCACACCAGGTACGGCTTGTGGACTACCGCAACACCCTAGGTACGGGGTTTAGCATGCCAGGTACGACATGTGGACTATTGTGGACTACCGCGACACCCTAGGTACGGGGTTTAGCACGCCAGGAATGGCACATCATAAAATTCAGTTCGGAGAAACAGGCAAACCAGGTGACAGCTGGCGAGCCAGATAAGTAAAAATGCATTGCACGTACTTTGATAAGATTGTCATTGTCACACACTGCACAAGTCCCATCAAAGTGGGGGCGACTGTAGGCACTGCATTTTTGCATGTAAGTCCCGATGATGAGTCTCGTATGGAGACACTACCTCTTTGACTGTGAAAGCCGCGGGAAACAGACGTTGGAAGGGAAAAGGTCAAGAATTGACACTTGGTTGGATTTAACTCGTTGGATTAGCTTCGGACTCGCTTGTTGAACCTCCGTTTCAAAGCACACCCTTAGCCCAAACCCCCATAAGACACAAACCATGCCCACATATCCCTAAAACCACACACCAAGCCCAATCCAAAAAGAATTAAAACATTTAAAATGCATGTCACAAATTAAATTAAAACCAATTAAAATTAAACTTAAATTAAATTAAATTAAATTCCTAAACTAAAAAAACCAATTAAAATTAAACTTAAATTAAATTAAATTCCTAAATTAAAATATCCAAATTAAATTCCATAAATAACATTCCTAATTAAAATAAATCACCTTCCCAATTAAAGAAATCATTTCCTTATAATAAACTAATTAAATCTTCCCCCTAATTACAAAATCTCCATTTCCTACCCAAATAAGGAATACCCATCCATTGGCCTATATAAAGAACTTTACCCCACATTTCAAACTCTGGCCCATTCTCACGAAAACACACAAAAAAAAAGTACTTCAATTGCCACACCTAAACCCTTCACCAATTACCCATTCACGCATCAATAGATTGTTGGTTTATTCTAAGGTCCCAAGATCAAATCAAGACATGAAATAATGCGTGAATACATCAACGGAGGTAGCGGAATACTCACATTGATCGGTTATGTCGATTTGGAGACGATTCAAGCCCAAAAACGCACTGCCTTGATCTCACCACTGCAATAGTCCACTGTCCTACAAAAACAGAAAATTGAGTGAAAAAACGGAGCTCCGAGCTTCGTCCGAGGGATCCCGGCTCATGGGTGAACCTCCCTACCACACCTTCGCAAGACTCGTAGTGTGCTAGCACTTGCGGTTTTCACCATGAAAACCCAACCCTTGCTTCCCTTATTCACGCCCAAACTGGTTCAAAACCAGTGAGCAATTTTCGTGAGAGAGGAGAGAGTTTTGAGAGAGATGAAGTTTTGTGTTAAGTTAAAATGATTTACCAAAAATCAATTTATATTTATGCCATAATATTTATTAAATTAATAATAAAATTATGACACAAAACATGCAATGGCTTAGAGTGTCAAACACTCAATTTCCATGCAATAACATTGAGTGCATTGTACACTATCTACATGCAAAGCATTAGAATGACATGTGTCATGTGGGCCCCACACGTTTCCAAATGAAAGTGGGCCCACGTGCACTCACGCGTTCGGGTTCGATATTTCCGAAATACCGAGCTTACGTCGCGACGTTAATTCAATCGAATTTAAATAAATAATTGCGCCTGGCGAAATTATTATTTACGTCGCTAACGAATTAATTCTAAATTAACTCGTTTGCCCGAATTAAAATCTAATTTTAATTCCGCGACGAAATCTAATTTCATTTAATATATCGAATATATTAATTCATCGATTAATTCCAAATTAATCGTTCTCTCTCTTTAGACGACATTTTATCCCGGATAAAATATCTCCGTTATTAATCCTAGATTAATTTTCTCTCTCTTCTGTATAATCCCAGATTATTCAAGAGTGCGAGTTGTGCGTCATCGGTGGATTATCGGGAAGCGACCCATGAGATCCCCGGATAATCTGGCAGTAAATACGGTCGTCGGAGTATCCGAATCACGTACGTACCAAGTACTACGTTCTACCGATTTACGAGACAAGGTCGACTCCTAGCAAAGCACCAAGCTACCCAATTCTCCGGACATATCCATTTAAGAATATTTAGATCTGTATCAAGCGTAGTATACAATTGTATTGTGCATATCGGTCCAGTATCGGATTGTCACGTGTTAGGGCTGGGGCTGGATAAGTGTCTGCCCCGTCCGAAACACATATCGGATGTCTGGTGACTAGTCTCTATAATCGGATATTCATGACCTGGTCATAATATCACGATTGGATGCGCATCACTTAAGAGCACTAATACCGTATCCTGCGTGACATCATCTCCATTATGACTGGAGTGACACTTCCGTCTTGACATCACATCCAATACACTACGATTCCTGATAAACCCAGAAGAGGTGAACACAGAACCAGTTAAGATCCCCCACCACCAAAACCAAAGTTTACCGATTGTCGTAAGTATTAGCGATGTAAGTCTCAGGTTAAGACTATACACACCTACCTTGATTTCGGCCTCCCATAGACACCTAGTCATAATACCAATGGGATTCCGAAGGGTCTATCCAGAGCGAAGCTGTTTCCCGTACCATCGGTGAAACACGACCTCCTATCGCACTTGCACAAGTATCCAATACTTATATATATGAGAACTATGCTGTTGTGCCCTCACAACGCGCACAAGTGCAATACTAGCCTATTCCGCATTATCGATGTCCAGTCTCGATAATACTACGGCTAGGGATATTTAATGATTAATCCTTCGTGGACTGATACTGTCTCATATCATCTCAATCTAGGAACTAATCATAGGGACCTCTCTTCATTTATATATCTAAGGTGATCTAATCACAAAATGACGAGAGTGCAATTTCCTTGTTACATAGTTAATTTGCTACAACAACACAATTATCTGTGCAAATAGTGACGCTATGGGTCATATTATCCAACAATCTCCCACTTGGCACATAGCTAGTCACTCGAGTGTCTAACACCCGAACTATGTAAGCGGATTTGTTCGATTATCGTTTGACGCGATTTATACGATCATCACATCGCCACGATGTATGATCCGAACGAATCAGATGATATAGAAGTATATATCTGGATCGTTGATGAGACCTTTAATTCCTTAGCCTGTGCTGATGCCTAGTTCAGCTGCTAACAGAACTATATCTAATCTAATTAGATTTATTTCAATCCAAAAGACTTCTATTGCTGCCTCTGCTGCAGCAATAATCCGCGTTTGTTGTTTATTCGGCAACAGTTATCTTGCTTGGAAGATTTCCAGCTCACTGTCCCGTTATTCAAACTTTATAGTACCGTAGTATTTAACTGTTTGGAAACTTGCAGCAGTGATCCCAGTCACTTCAAGTTCTCCTTCTCCATAGTTTAAGATAGCATCTTTAGTTCTCTGAGATACTAACAGATGTTCTTAACTTCAATCCAGTGACTGTCACTTGGATTGACCTGATTGTGACTCCATATGCTTGAAGCGTATGAGACACCAATACAAGTACATTTTTAAATGTACAATTTCCCAGAGAGTGTTAACAACTCCAAATCTATCCCAGTAGATCTTTATTCCTCTAATAAAGGTTGTTATCTCCCAGAATTCTACGGAGAATTTCTATTGAAAGCCAAGCTTTCAACAATAGCTATATGGGAATTTCACTGTCAGTGCGCTCTCCCACTAACCTCCTTTTATACACAAGAATTATTTCGTTTTGAGTCAAATTATCAACCATTATGATTATTTCAAAACATCAGTTCCAAGAACCTTATGCTTGCATCAATCCAAACATGGATCGAATAACCCGCAAACCTTGTTTGTCGGTTATACAAAATCGTCAGGATGTTGTAAATATCCTCCAAAAGGTTTCCTTTTCAGGAAAGCAATTTGATTTGTAACTGACATATTTCATAAATGAAATATACAGTTATCAACAAGCATCTTCAAAATGGATTTACCATGGCAACAGGTAAAAAGGTTGAACCGTTATTAACATAATGTTGATAACGATACCTTTCCGTCAAAAGCTTAGCTTTGCACGTTGGTATGTTGCCTTCCATGTATGTCTTCTTTGAAGACGTTTAATGTACCATAGGCACAACGCCTTGTGGTACAACAACTAGTATCCAAACATAGTTGTTATACATGGAATCCATTTCGGATTCATGGCACTTTGCCATAACAGGGAGTCGATACCTCGTATCACTTCCTCATAACGTAGTCGGATGGTACACCTCCATAAGTTTGACATCTTTATGAGGTTAGATCAGAAACCCATACCCTAGGTTGTTTTCTGACTCTATCCGATCTACTAGTTTCTTGTGTATTTGAAGATTAATGGTATAGATTCATCATTGATGAACTATTTGTGTTCCATTCCGGACTTCGTGCCTAGATCAGTATCACTCCGATTTTCATCGAGTATCACTATCCTCCCACTGACCACTGCATATCGGTATTCCTCTCAGGAAAAACCGCATGGTGAGCAACAATCACGTTGTTCTCATGTGGGATTTATAAGTACTATACTTAAGGTTTCCCTTAGGATAACCTATATTGGCACTTATCCAATTTGGGTCCTTAGTTTGGTATCATCCAAACGCTATGCCTAGCATACCCAAATTATCAGGAATGAGAAACCTCGTTTCTTCCCTGTTCATATCCTATATGATATCTGTCAAACAGATTTATATGGAACCTTATTCTAAATAAGTTTTGCACTGTTAATACATATCCTATAGAAGGTAATAATAGCTCAGAGCGACTCGTGATAAACCTTATCTTGTCCAACAAAATTCAGTTTTTAGTTTGGACACACCGTCTAACTGACGTGTCTCGAGAGGAGTCCTCATCTGAAAGAATACCATACTCTTTCATGTACGTATGAAACTTACTGCTTAAGTATTTTCCATTACGGTTTTACCGTGGCGGAATAATACTATAGCCGATCTGTTTGTCTACTTCGTGTCGAAACTCTAAAGTTTCCGATCTGTGTTCTTCAAAAGAAACACATAACCACAACGTGATGTCACATCCGTTAAGGTCACGAAATATTCATGTTCACATCTAGCCTAGCTAGATATGGGCCCACTTACTTCACCATGAATAGGGCTAACAGATCGGTGGCCCTTTTACTATTACCAAGTAAATAGTATTTAGGTATCTTACCTAATAAACTAGATTCGTAGACCTTATTTGAATAGTCAAATCAGTCCTAGTACCCTCTATAAAAGTGTGGATATACGAGTCTTGTTTAATAACTAGATTCGTAGACCTTATTTGAATAGTCAAATCAGTCCTAGTACCCACTCTATAAAAGTGTGGATATACGAGTCTTGTTTAATATCGTAGACTTATTTGAGATTAGTCCTAGTACCCATCTATTAAAGTGTGATATACGAGTCTTGTTTAATAAACTAGATTCGTAGACCTATTGAATAGTCAATCAGTCCTAGTACCCACTCTCAAAAGTGTGGATATACGAGTCTTGTTTAATTGTGTCCCAGACAACAATGCCACAAATAAGTCACTATTGATCAAATCAATTTGAGCTATTTATTTGTCATTTTATATGTTTGAGATTTATTATATTCAAATATAAATTCTGTTATTTACATCCAATGTATTTATCTCAGTATCATCTTTATATATGAAACACTTTAGTGTTCTAGAATATAAAGGTTTTATCCGCAATGGATTAAACACTGATATAGAGATAATGTCTCTAGTTAAACTAGTTACATTATAACATTTCCTAATTTAAGTACATACCCAAAGGGCAGTTCCTAAACTTAGGTATCTACGGTCGAAACAGCGACTTTCGTCCCGTTTCCAATTCGCAGAGAAATCTCGGCTTGAAGCCAGTATCCAGCTCACAGCGGATTCTGAACGTCAATACATATATTATTTATGTACCACACTAAGTATTTAAAATTCAATTTCAATACTAGTTGCGAACATAACTTTGACAAATATTTTAAAGTTAGAGCCTCGCCCTTTCTTTAATTCCTTCGTGTCTTCCATATCCAAATGGTAGTCACTTTGGGATATGTCAATTATCCTTTCAATATTTCACAAACCACTTGGGTTTTAGAATATCGAAATGATGTGCACCTTGTGCTACATGCCCAATTGCAAACTTTGACTTTTCTCCACTAGAATAGTCAATTAATTCTCCAAGAATTATTAATTGCAATTTTAATACTTTTAAATCTAAAGATAGATTTATTGTAAGTATATTAATTAAGCACTAAAGTCATCATCACATAAATCTTCCAAAGACTTTATGCTCTACTATTTGCTTAATTATGGGCTTGTCATAATAAGTTATTTTATCAAATAAATTAACCTATTATTAATTCCCAATTGAAAATTAAATCTTTAAACATTTAATCCAAGGATTATATATTTTAAATATTCAACCTTTTCAATTTTTTTACTTGATTTAATAGTCCAACTATTTAATCAAATTATTAAGGTACTATTTATTATAATGATTACAATAATCCAATTATTTAATCAACTATAATTTTAATATTGATTACTATAATCCCATTATAAAATCAACTATCATTTAATTCAATTATATTGATTACTATAATCAATTACAAAATCAACTATATATTGAATGAGTTGTATATAGTCCAACTATATATATTTTTTAAAACAACATAAAATATTAGTCCGACTAATACTTTTGATTAATATGACGAGTAAAATATAAATGAGCGTGTTTAGCGAGTAATTGAACGAATGTTGCAAATTCAATACTTGCCTCCCACTATTTTTCGTCGAGCCTCTAACCCTCTGTGGAGTACTCGGGAAACCGCGTTTCCTAGTGGGCTAGGATCCTATTAAATAACACACAACCTGACTTTGGCCAATAAAACTATGTATGCTATTAACTAGGTAGATCTCACAGATCAATTGGATCTCATCCAATTCCTAGATCCGGTTAGGTGGACATCCAAGTCCGAAACATATGTATAATGTCAATGTATCCAATACATTTTCCTAACCATATCCTCTGAATCATTTAGGCCTTGGCTTTGGCCAAACACAAACCTAATGATTCCAGTTAAGCGGGACCCATTGACGAGGAAAGTTTCGTAATCAATGTCATTGGACAAAAAGTGATCTGACTTTGGTCAATAAAAATCACGATTTGGACAAGACACCGATATGCAACAAAACTCTCATGATTCAAGTACATCCTTGATTGACAAAGGTCTTGACTTTGGTCAAAAACAAACCAATGCCAACTTCGGATCTTGAACAAGAATCATTCAATGGAAGGATATTTGCTTAATATAGATTGAGGGATTTTCGCGTGCAAATTGGCTACCAATTTAATTATCTTTGTTAAGGTCTCATCATCATACACCCTTAAACATGCATTCTAAATACATAATAAAGCGAGTATGAAATAAAATAATAATGATATGCGGATGGATACTTAACACATTGATCCTAGATCAAATCTCTCCCTTTCTCACTCAAGCTAGCACTTGTACTACTTCTACCCGTTACACTACACTTCTAAAGAAACCTCTATACATAGAGGGGAATAGGTGAGAAGGATACAAAGAGAAAGAAGGGATAAGGCTGGACACGCAGGTCCAATTTAATAAATCGAATTTATTACAACAATTTCTAAAATTGCCCACCCGACTAATATCCATCCGATATACATATTCATTCAACACAACCAAGTATTCACACACATAAGCATGCTATCAATCAATCTAATCAAATTAATTAATCTGATAATTAAGTGATCATCCAATGTTCAAACAACGATTTGATTTTGATCGAGTCAAACTCGTTTTTGCGAATAAGTACTCAAAGTACGAATTCATGAATTAAATTAAACTACATAATTAAATCCAATTTAACATGTATTTAATACTAATTCACTATTCAATTCCAAATTAAATATTGCACTTTTATTTAATAAACCTTTTACGATTTAAATTCCAAATCTAATCGTAACGCGTCTCAAAGACCGATTAACGTCCAACGTCATTTAATTTAAGTCTAATGGGCTTCAATTTATTTTCTTTAGGCATGGGCTTCGGCAACCAAAGCCCAATAGTGGAATCACCCAAAATGCCTTAGAAATCAATTTCAGCCCATTAGGCCCAATTAAACATTAAGGTTCATTAGTCGCAATTGGGCTTTATGGTTAAGGTTTTGGGCCCAATTGGATCCAATCCATTGGCCTAAACCAAACTTGATAAATCAAGCCCAATAGGCCCAATTACAACAATTCAAGCCCAATCCAATTTAAGCCTAAATAATTAAATTACACTAATCCAATTACGCAATTTAATTACCTAAAGTGCATTACGATGATTAATGACCTAAATCGTATTTCCGAAGCACCAAATTAGTCCTATTAATCATATTAATTCATTATCATATGTCAAACACACAAATGAAAAATCAAACCCATTTACATGCTTTCATGCTCTCGGCCAAGGAGGGATTTTGTGTCCGATTCGGTTTCGATCCAATCGAACCTACAATCGACATTGAATCACCATCCGATTTGATTTCATACATCCAATGTCACAAAATCAAAAAAAACACCCAGACATTAGGGCATTACACATTCGGCCAACTCAAAGATTTTGGGGTTTTTGTCCAATTCGAAATCCAATCCAATTCGATTCAAATTAACGTCAACCTAATCGATTCTAACTCATCAAATGAATCAAAAATCAAAAAATCCAAGATCCAAAAAAAAAAATCAATTGACATTCGGCCAAGGTGTTAATTTTGGGGAAAATATTCCAAATCATTTTAATTCAAATTAGTCCAACCAAAATGAATTTAAACATGTTATAAGCATACTCAAACAAGCAATTTATTCAAATCATGCTTAACAAACATTTACCCAAATTTTAAGCCCTACATTTTTCA